>WBNQ01090384.1:0-39780 GCA_013401375.1 Spizella passerina
ATGAGGTGCTGTGCCTGCCAGCCGTGCTGGAATAGCTGGTGAGGCATGGGCTGCTCATCAGTCACAGGTGGCCAGGAGATGGGTATCAGGCAATCCAAGCAAGAACTCCTTGCCAGGGAGTGATTCCCTGGTTTCTGCAGGGATTTAAAGAAGGGCCTGTCTTTAGGTACCTGCACTCTTTCAGCAACCATTGCATTTTGATGGTTTGTGTGCTGCTTGTAAACCAGCTACAGGTGAGTAAAGCCTGTGGTCCAGAAACTGTTGAGTTGGAGATAAAACTGTTCCTTTCTGAGGGTGCCTGGAGTGTCTTTAAGAGACTGCATTTGAAATCTATCTGGCTTTGTACCACTTATAAAATGCATTCACGGTGGGTGGTGGCATCAGTCTCCTCTTAGTGAATGCAGATATTTATATTATGCAAAAGGTTTTCTCACTTTGCTAGATGCAGATGATGACTGGAGATCATTCTTGTTAGATAAAAAACCGAGTCTGACTTTAGAGGTGAATTCAAAGAGCAATTTCTATTTAATATATATAGCAACAAATAGGAACAAGGCTGCTTAAGGAGTACTTTAATGATGAATCATTATATTGCTCTCACCAGTCTGAAAGGCAATAAAAGTAAAAATGGAGTGCTAGGATGTAGTTGCTTAGAAAATGTACAGAAAGGGATCTGTATTGTTGGGTGGGTTTTACAACACATCAAAGAAATGTTTTGAGGTCCAAAATTATCAAGTGTCTTTCCACCCCAAAGATGAGGCAGCTGCTATCTATTGTTTATTGTTCCAGAAGGTAATTTTCTTTGGTTGTGACTAACCAAATTTAATAATTTATTGCTTTTTAAAAAATCCTGATTCCCTCACCCCCGGATCAGGACAGATGCTGTCATAATGCTNCCCATCACTAGGATGCTCCTCCTGTGCTATAAATATTGTATGAATTCTGCACAATCAATAAAGGGGAAAATGGGGGTGGGAGGTGGTGGCACAGCAAAGCTGCCCTTTAGTGGTGAGCCAGGACGTGATGCAGAGCAGCCCCACTGCCAGCTGAGGGTTTTCCATCCTTGGGCCACAGTCCATGAATTCGAGTTGCACAGTGACTACTTCAGCTGATTTGCTCTGCAGCCAGGACACACTCTGCTCATCACTTTGGTCTTCTGGACAGCAGGACACGTTCTGGTTCCTTTATGATCAATTGGTTCCTTAATTACCGATTTCTGTATTTTGATTTTTTTTTTTCCTCCACAGATATTAGATAACAAGTAATATATTCTGATTCCAGCTCAAGCAGTAGCAAAGTTGTTCTCTCTACTCTGTCCCAGCTTTATTTGTTAGGTGTGACAGTGTGGAAGATCTCAGTGGTCATTACAGATATAATTACCTGGCTCTGACAGAGACAAGAGCGTTAATCTGGTACTGCAAGCATTGGTGTTGGAGCTTCATGTTTAGATTTTCTTTGCAGGAGAGACAAAAGCCCTCTGAGGGAGCCATTCCCTCTCTACAGCAAGATGAGAAGAATTGCATGCTGGAAATGCCCAGTCCTTCCCAGTCCCACGGATGGAGCCTGCATGGCTGGCTCAGGGCTGGGTGAGATGAGCCCCCACAACAGCAGCTGCTCTCAGGCCACGTTCAGCAATGCATCCAGCAAACCCACCTGGGATGCTCCAGCTCCTGTGAAGGGCTTGGTGCAGGATCTGACCCTGCAGGGTGAGCTCTGCCTTGCTGAATCGAGTGCCTTTGTCAGTCCCTGTGGTGGAGTGGGGCTGTGCAGTGTGTGCTGCTGTTTGCCCCTGAGCATCCCAGGAGCAGCTTTCTGTTCTCTGTTCTCTGTTTCTGCCCATTGGGACCTGATGCTGCTCCTTGATTCTATAAACCATCTCTTTGACTGGCGCTGCTGGTCATGCTTCTGTTCAATAGCAGTTTTAGCTACCAGGCTTGCATGTTCCAGGCTTTGTGGTGAAACCAAAGAGGCAAATCTGTGTCAGCACAGGCTGATGTGGATAATGCGTGTTTGTGTCAGTGGCTGTTGTGGCTCTTCTGCTCCTGCCCACATCCCAGCACCTTGGTTGTGTGCAGGCTGTTGCTGCTGCAGAGAGAAGACCAGCAGAGTGGGATTGGTGCCATAAAGAATTTTATGTTTGAGATTTACCCAGCAGGCTTGTTTCAGCCAAAATGTGGAGTTCTGAGCGTGCTTTCATGCCAAGAATTGCAGCATTTGACCACAATTTTTCTTTTTGTGACATTCAGGAAGCTCTGGGCAGACACATGATTTTAGAACAGCCATTGCTTGCAAAGGGACAAATAATAAAATGCAGAGGCATATTAATTATCTGGACTTTAATATATGTATAGTGGTTTGCACACAGTTATTGTGGACATTGTTATTTGGAAGACTGTAATATTAATGTTTCTGATGGGGGCTGTTGTGGTTTTATTGAAACTCGTACAGTTATGGATTAAATTTAATATATGCTCCCTTTGAAAAAGGCTGATTTTTTTATATTTTATGGTACCCAGTGCTACGTTCTCGGCTTACAACAATAAAATAGCTGAACGCTGGAATAAATGTACCAAACAGCTCTTGTCTTGATAACTTAACCTGCTTTTAAATGTTAATCATCTCATTCTCTATTTTCTAAACCTGTGTGCAAATAGAAAACCTCATGTAAGTAAGTAGGTCTGAGCACTGTAGTGTGAATATGGCAAATATTCTCTGGCATTCCTCAGTTCTGCAATTATTGCACAATCCTTGGGATCATCCTGGTGACACAGGCTATAGGAAATTTCACCCAGCAACTTCTCCTTGCCTTTCAGAAGAATATTCAGGCTTATTTAAAGAGTACAGATAACTGGTTCTCAAAGGTATCCTCAGGGTGGTTGTGTTGGTGAGTAATTATTTCTGGAGATTTATAAAATAATAAATCCAATCTGTTTATTTTCTTGTTCCATAAGTTGAATCATCTTCGTCCTTTGTTTGCTTAATTAAGGAGCCTGCTGGTAATGCAAATCATTTCCCATGATGTGGACAAATCATCCCTCAGCCTTCTTTTTGCTGAAGAGATCATATAATTAAAACCCTTTCCATGCAATAAGTTTTCAGGCACTTAAATTCTATGCATTTCTCTGTGTTTTTCAGCATCTTTTTGAGCTGTGGACATCAGAGGTGGCTTCTCTGGGACAGCAGAATCCCAGATTTTACTAATATTCTCACTAGCACCGTACACAGAAACATGACATTTCTAACCTTGCCTCTCTTCAAACATCTAAAAGTGTCAGTAGATCTTGTAGCTCCAGCTTGGCCCTGGGACCTTGTGTTCCATTTTTCTGCTCTGACTCCCATGGATATTTTCAATTCTCCAACTTCCAACGTAACAGTTCCCCCTTCTGTAAGTGGGGTAGATTCTTCCCCACTGTGTTCTTTGATCCTAGACAAGCAGGCTTGTGGTTTTCTCTGTTAGTGTCTGATCTCTGGTAGGGCTGGGCACATGGAGAGGACTGAGTTGTTTGACTCTGCTTCTCTAAGTCTGGCAATATTTATTACTTAAGCCAGTTCTGAGTTGCATTGGGCTGTCAGAGTTGTCTCTGTAGGCCCAGTTAAAAGCAATTCTGATGGTGCCTCATTAAAATTACATCTTGTCAATTATCAGTGATCTTTAAAATGTGCTGTAGTAATTTCAGGTAATGATATTCTTACAGTCGGTGTGTGATGTGTCATTGAGCTGTTTGCAAAAACCAAGTTTGCAGTGCTGGCACAGCTGCTAGTCCCTCCCCCATCCCCCCTTTATTAAATAGATGGAAAAATGTCAGGATTGTTCCAAAGGCTGCTGGGGGCTCCCATCACAGGCAGGCTCAGGGGCCCTGCAGTCTCAATGATTTCTGCTGCTGTCAGGTTCAGATTCCTGCTGGCCATGGGCGATGCTTTCCAGGAGACACTGAGCAGGTTGCTGTTGAGGTATTCATAAAATCCATGACACAGATAAAGCAAGTTATGAAATTGGTTTTTGAGCACTCTTGTTTTGCCATACTTTTCATTGGTTCTGAGGCTTCTGCTGGTGTTTAAATACATTTTGTTTGTTTGTTTGTTCCTTAGGAGTTCAGTCCTCTTGCAATTGCTCTGTGATGCTGCTTTGGGTCTCGTGTCCAGGTGACCACTTACAATTGCTGCACTAATATTTGGGGCCCATCCAAAATGCTCCTGTCCAGCTCCTTGCCTCATCTGTGTCTTCCTTAGCTTGATCATCTTTTTCCCTTGTTCTGCCCTTGAGGTGCTTCCCTTCTAGCAGGAATACAGAGTAAAATCTTCCTCTTCCAATCACTGGGCTGTTGTTTTCTATTTCCTATCCCCTCAGTGCTCACCCTGGTATTTATTATTTATTTAGCACCCCTTGACCTCATCTCTGAGGCTCTCTGATTCCACCTTGATTACTTCCTCTCNGAGTTCTGAGCGTGCTTTCATGCCAAGAATTGCAGCATTTGACCACAATTTTTCTTTTTGTGACATTCAGGAAGCTCTGGGCAGACACATGATTTTAGAACAGCCATTGCTTGCAAAGGGACAAATAATAAAATGCAGAAGCATATTAATTATCTGGACTTTAATATATATATAGTGGTTTGCACACAGTTATTGTGGACATAGTTATTTGGAAGACTGTAATATTAATGTTTCTGATGGGGGCTGTTGTGGTTTTATTGAAACTCTTACAGTTATGGATTAAATTTAATATATGCTCCCTTTGAAAAAGGCTGATTTTTTTATATTTTATGGTACCCAGTGCTACGTTCTCGGCTTACAACAATAAAATAGCTGAACGCTGGAATAAATGTACCAAACAGCTCTTGTCTTGATAACTTAACCTGCTTTTAAATGTTAATCATCTCATTCTCTATTTTCTAAACCTGTGTGCAAATAGAAAATCTCATGTAAGTAAGTAGGTCTGAGCACTGTAGTGTGAATATGGCAAATATTCTCTGGCATTCCTCAGTTCTGCAATTATTGCACAATCCTTGGGATCATCCTGGTGACACAGGCTATAGGAAATTTCACCCAGCAACTTCTCCTTGCCTTTCAGAAGAATATTCAGGCTTATTTAAAGAGTACAGATAACTGGTTCTCAAAGGTATCCTCAGGGTGGTTGTGTTGGTGAGTAATTATTTCTGGAGATTTATAAAATAATAAATCCAATCTGTTTATTTTCTTGTTCCATAAGTTGAATCATCTTCGTCCTTTGTTTGCTTAATTAAGGAGCCTGCTGGTAATGCAAATCATTTCCCATGATGTGGACAAATCATCCCTCAGCCTTCTTTTTGCTGAAGAGATCATATAATTAAAACCCTTTCCATGCAATAAGTTTTCAGGCACTTAAATTCTATGCATTTCTCTGTGTTTTTCAGCATCTTTTTGAGCTGTGGACATCAGAGGTGGCTTCTCTGGGACAGCAGAATCCCAGATTTTACTAATATTCTCACTAGCACCATACACAGAAACATGACATTTCTAACCTTGCCTCTCTTCAGACATCTAAAAGTGCCAGTAGATCTTGTAGCTCCAGCTTGGCCCTGGGACCTTGTGTTCCATTTTTCTGCTCTGACTCCCATGGATATTTTCAATTCTCCAACTTCCAACGTAACAGTTCCCCCTTCTGTAAGTGGGGTAGATTCTTCCCCACTGTGTTCTTTGATCCTAGACAAGCAGGCTTGTGGTTTTCTCTGTTAGTGTCTGATCTCTGGTAGGGCTGGGCACATGGAGAGGACTGAGTTGTTTGACTCTGCTTCTCTAAGTTTGGCAATATTTATTACTTAAGCCAGTTCTGAGTTGCATTGGGCTGTCAGAGTTGTCTCTGTAGGCCCAGTTAAAAGCAATTCTGATGGTGCCTCATTAAAATTACATCTTGTCAATTATCAGTGATCTTTAAAATGTGCTGTAGTAATTTCAGGTAATGATATTCTTACAGTCGGTGTGTGATGTGTCATTGAGCTGTTTGCAAAAAACAAGTTTGCAGTGCTGGCACAGCTGCTAGTCCCTCCCCCATGCCCCCTTTATTAAATAGATGGAAAAATGTCAGGATTGTTCCAAAGGCTGCTGGGGGCTCCCATCACAGGCAGGCTCAGGGGGCCCTGCAGTCACAATGATTTCTGCTGCTGTCAGGTTCAGATTCCTGCTGGCCATGGGTGATGCTCTCCAGGAGACACTGAGCAGGTTGCTGTTGAGGTATCCATAAAATCCATGACACAGATAAAGCAAATTATGAAATTGGTTTTTGAGCACTCTTGTTGTGCCATACTTTTCCTTGGTTCTGAGGCTTCTGCTGGTGTTTAAATACATTTTGTTTGTTTGTTTGTTCCTTAGGAGTTCAGTCCTCTTGCAATTGCTCTGTGATGCTGCTTTGGGTCTCGTGTCCAGGTGACCACTTACAATTGCTGCACTAATATTTGGGGCCCATCCAAATTGCTCCTGTCCAGCTCCTTGCCGTGTCTTCCTTAGCTTGATCATCTTTTTCCCTTGTTCTGCCCTTGAGGTGCTTCCCTTCTAGCAGGAATACAGAGTAAAATCTTCCTCTTCCAATCACTGGGCTGTTGTTTTCTATTTCCTATCCCCTCAGTGCTCACCCTGGTATTTATTATTTATTTAGCACCCCTTGACCTCATCTCTGAGGCTCTCTGATTCCACCTTGATTACTTCCTCTCTCTTTTTGCCACCTTCATTTTTTTTCACAGGTTTTTCTTGAGCAGTCTATTTGTTTCCTTGACACTAACAATTACTGACAGCCTGGTATCCTGTCTCCAACAGTGGCAAATAGCAGATGCTTAGAGAATAATGTAAAAAGCAGGGTGAGAATATAATAATCCTAATATACCCTGGCAGCAGTGGTCAACGTCCTGTCTGCCTGACTGTTGGGAATGTGTTTAAGCACAGCCCAGTGGGGGCTGTGCCTAACACCATGTGGGTGAGGAGAGGACAATTTTACAAGATGGCAAATTTTCTTGTGTAACTGCCTCTTTCCAAAAGCGCTGGCCTTTCCTCGTGCCACTGCTTTGCTTAGCTTAGCACAAACAGCCACGCTCTTGTTTCTGAGCCAGTGCTGAGATTTATTCACAGGACTGCTTGTACCTGATGGAGTAGGAGCTTGTGTTCTCTGCCTTCTGCCTCCTGAGATGGTTGCAGTGTGGCAAGATGAAGGAAAAAGCCCTTGTGTTTGGTTATGAGCCCTCGTATGATTGTGCTGCTTGACAGATTCCTGTGGTGTTCAAGCTGATTGCAATAAAATCTGATAAGTGTGAGGCTGAAAATCTGTGAAAATCATGGCCACACAGGGAAGGCAGAGACCCAAAGCAGTAGGAGAAGTTATGTGGGATGTATGGGGGGCTTTTCTCTCTGCATCTTCATGGCTGCTTTGGGCTTTGTTCTTTGTTGTTTTCTCCAGTGTTCCTTCAAATCTGAAACAAGGTCTGAACTGCATAAAGAAGGCAGAAAAATGCACTTCAATTTTACAAATGCTGGGTTTGAAGTTGCATCTAAAAATACCCCTTAGTATATAGAATATATTATCCAGGTACTGAGCAGCTAAGATGAGTGATGCTGCAGGAGTCACACCTTTAGCTCCTGGTCCTTCTGATGCTTCCTCTGTTGCCATCACTGCTCCACAACACCACTTAAACTTATGAAGAAGATAAAGAAGAAGGACCAGCCTCTGCTTTACAACCTCTATCTTGCTTTGTATTACTATTGTCTAAAACCTTAAACTCCAAGTTTTTTACCATGTGGTATTATACACTTCTATTCAAATTGCATGCCCATAATCTTAGCTTCCAAAATTGAATGATACAACTTTCTCCATGTCTTCAGGTCAAATGCAGTGTTCTCTTGGTGGTCAGTGTCTGTCAGCACAGAAAGTCTCAATGCTCAGCAACCAGGGTTCCAGCACTGCAGCATCCAACATCATAGTCTGATTTATCCCCACCCAATAGAATTATTTTCAGAGTCTTATTTTCTTCACATATTTTCTTCTTTGGTTATTACTTTGTTCGTTATCCACAAAATTTTTGGAGTCCTTGGGACTTTAGGATAACGTGTGAAGGACCAAAGGGAAGTTGACATGGCTGGTTGTCAGCTCCCAGCTCTTCTCTGTTTGAGCTCACCAGTAAGGAAAAGGGTTCTTCTGTCCATGGAGAGGAGGCCCCAAGTCCCCACAGCTCCAGCTGCTCCAGCGCTTGGTGTGTGGCTGTTTGATCAGACTGAGCACTGCTCTTGCTGTCTGCTTTCTCCCCTCTCCCTGCAGGAGCAGAGGAGTCCTCTGTGTGCCAAGCGGGGCCTGCAGCGGCTGCAGAGGATGCTCAGAACAGGGTGAGGCACACAGTGTGCCTTTCCCAGATGGAGTTTCCAACTCTGTGCAAAGTTGTGCGTGCCAGAGCTCAGGAGTGTGCGCATATGCAAATCATCTCGTTAGGAATTCAGGGCAGAAAGGCACAGAGATCCTTTGCTGCCACAGGGAGCTGTATTCAGAGACTCAGGGTGGAAATATGCCTCCTGATGCATGTTTTAGTTCTGTATAAATCATCTGTAAGCGTGGCTCACTCTATTCATTGAGCTGGTGACACTGTTATTTAGGAGTGATACGAAACAGTCACAAAGTAATAAGGACTGCCTGAGAAGAAAATATGTGCTAAAGCTCTTAGGTGTAATGCTAATTTAAATAAAACATGGGCTGTGTTGGGGCTCAAGAATATTTCTTCTAGAAATCCTAATAATATTTAAGCCATGGATGCTTAAAAGTTGGTTGGTGTTTTTTTTTCCCCAAAATGAAGATGCCATGATTATTTAAGAATGCTTTAGACTCCTTTTTAGGTTGAGTGGATTCATTTTGTCCTTAAAAGAATATTTTATTGGTATCTTAGCAGTAGGGACACCTGTGCTCATGTAACGTATGCAAATGCAGCCCAGCAGCCTTTACCCCTAAACAGGATGGAAAGCACAGAGAAGCACTGCTCATTGCACTGCCAAGTCAGACCGTGCTTCAAGTTAGGCTGATATTACCTTAATGATTGTTAATGCAGATAAGGTGCAGAGAAAAAGTGTGAGTCTTTGTAAAAGCTGAATAAAAAGAAATGTTGCAAAAATAAATCTCCAAATTCTACATTAAGCCAAATTATAAATATGCTGAGGGTAATAGGCATTTTACCTAGGAGGTGTTTATTGCCCCCACTCTCTCTTTCTCTGGAATTTATTCACTGTGGAGGCATGCCGTAAAATCCATTGCTGAATTGATAACCTTGTGCTACTTGCAAAAAAAATTGGTTAAATCAGAGTTATTGCTGCTATCTCACAGTGCAGATGCTTTCTAGTTGTGGTGTAAAAATTAGAGCAAACAACTCTTACTGTCTTGAAGTACTCATTTATGAACATTAAAAGATAGGTGTGCATCTTTTCATGTGAGATCCTTGGAACTCGGGTCGGAGCATGGTTGTGATCAGAGGATGTTGTGCTGATGGCAGAGGAGCACTCCTGGTGCAGGAAGCTCCTGAGCAGCTGCAGTGGGAGCTGCAGGATGAGCCCTGGCTGGGGACATGGCCAGAGCCAGGCAAGGGATGAAGCCAAAAGAAATGACGTGACCTGCTGTATTTGTAACATAAACAAATACTTAAATTTTTGTGGAATGTTTTCCAATGGATCTCTTTTTGAAACTTTACAAGCTTGTGGCTTTAATTCTCTGTCATCTGACTATCAGCTGTGGTTGAAGGAAGAGCTAACTCCAGATCCTAAAAGAAAAATTCTCAGTACATCTGTCATAAACAAGTAAAGAAAGAACCCCCAATCTCTTCTTAGTCTCTAAGAAGTGTTGCTCTACAGCTGCATCAGTATTTTATTGTATATTCTATGTCCTGGGCTATTCCAGCAGATAATTTTGATCAGGAAATGACTACCAGCCACATCACTGCCCCAAGCAATGATGAATTCACAACCCTTTATAGAGTTTGTAAGTGAGTTTGCCATGTTGTCTGACATTGATGCAGAACACTGCATCTCCCAGAGACAAGGAAAAAGCTCACTGGAAACACTTTGTGAATAATAATTATAGAGCTATATTCACCTCTGATTTCTTTTTGAGATCTCTGTGAGAAAAGTGGATACTGAGATAGAATTTTCTCTTTTGCTCTGTGTCGCTCAGGGACTTTTTTTGCTTCTGGCTGATTGAGGAAAAATGAGAAAATGCTGAAATTGAACACTAGACTTCCTAATAGTATGAAAAGCATCCTAAGGGGCTTGGATGTATGTCATAATGGCAGTAGTTTCTTGGGTGATTGGTAGCTAAGAGGTCAAGCTTGAAAATCTTGATATCATTTTCTAAGATAGTTCAGTTTTGTCAGGATGACAGATTTTTGATCAGAGATGAAATATAAGAAATGAGGGGTTTATTTTGTAAAGACGATAGAAACAGGTAGCTCTTTTTGTACAACAGACCCTGTTATCCTTTTCTTGTTTTGCTCAAATGTGGATGCTGACTCTGGAAAAGATGAAGATCCAAGGACAAAATATTGCCTGGAGCAGTCGATGTCATCTTTTATAATAGCTGTGCTGCACTGCTATATAAAAATGCTTTGCAATGGCAGTGCTGGGGCACGTGTAATTCTGGAAATGCATTCAGCTTTTAGTGTCTTCTAAGGCGAAATTGCCTGTTAACAATTGCTTCACTATCAGGAAAGCTGAGAGTACCCCGTGTTTGCGGATTCAGTAATCTGTTTTCTGGAGTTTGGGGCAGTTGCTGCTCACAGTAGAGTTCTGCAGAGCCAGAGTTGACTTTTGGGATGGTGTGGTTCATTTCTGTGTGATCTCTGAGGCCTGACATAGAATATAACAACTCTAGATTAAACATTTTCCCAAGTTAGTGACTTTTATGTGCATGGTGATTGCAAGCAAACATGGAGGGATATTAAAAAGAGAAATTTTTAAAGCATATTGCAAATAAAAATGACATAATATTTACGTAGCTACAACCCGTTAAATGCCTTTCAATATCATGTAACAACATCTCTCCAAATACCAATTACTGTTTCACTGTAACTGCAGTGGTTGAGGTGGATTCTGAGTCTCAAACTGCTGGAAAGTTCCTTATGGCAAGGCCCTGGGTCTTTCAGAATAAATATTTTACTGCTCAGGTTTACCCTGAGTGGTTACCAACAGCGCTGAATAAATGTGTAAGTCCCAGAGGCTGTGTGCAGTATCGTACCCAGGAAAGGTCCTGGCAGCTGTGAAAGCCCTGCTGGCAATCAGCAAGGGCTGCATCCTCAGGAGCCACAGGCTCCCACGCTGTCTGTGCAGAGGAGGAAGGAGAGAGAGATGCTGACCCTCAGTGCAGGAACTTCTCAAGCTTGCAGCTGAATGTCTGCCAAAACTGAATGGAGGAAAATCTCCTTTGTCTCAAATCTGCGGAAAATGTCCCTCAAAACAGCTTTAGCCCACAATGCCCCTCATTCAAAAGAAAGATGATAACTTTGTTTTCTGTCTTCTCATTGCACTCTGTGAAACACACAAATGCTGCCAGAATGCGAGTGGGTATCATGTTCTGAATGTGCAATAGTCTTTTTTTCCTGAGAGGCTTTATTTTATGATTTAATTATTGTATGACAAGGGTTTATTTGAAGAAGGAGAAGAAGAAGGAGGCAATCCTTTTGGATTTTCTATTTTACAGGCAGGATCTAAAGAATTACTGGAAGGTGTTTCTCATAATGTTTACAACTCTCCTTTTATAACACGTATTTACACGCATTTCATGGCTAACACAGATGTACGTAGAGAAATAGTACATATTTATAGGCTAAGCCTATAGTTTAAGGCAAATAAGCAGGCCTTGCCTTTAGTAGAATATTTTCCTGCATTTCTGATTTTAAATAGTGTGGATAATGGTGTCTTTGCTATCCAAAGAGTGTATGGTTATGACTCATGGTGTCATAAATACTACGGCTATTACAGTGAGCATCCAAGTGAAATTACACAAAATTATATATTTGCCAGGGTTCTTTTCTCTAACGGCCAAACTTCAAAATAGAAAGCTTTATTATTCATTTTGATGCGTCTGAACTACTGAATGTTCTTGCTGGCCCACTAGACAGTTTAATAGGGCTCCTGAACATCATCAATAATTCATGCATCTCTTAAACAGGGATGTGGTACTTGTTGTTCAACCATAATCTGAGTGTATTAAATTGTGAGCTGCTATAGGATGGTCAGGGACATGATCAGTGCTGGGCCTAGGCCTTACAGGTGTGCAGAGTTCTTTGGATCCTGTGGATTTAAACTCCCTTTGTGGTGCTCCTAAGCAGGGAGCTCTCCTTTGCCCTCCCCACAACTGCTGCTTTTCCTGAAAGGGAGGCAGCTGTTAGCCAGGGATGTGGTTAATGCCCTTCAGTGCAGGTTGGATGGTGTAAATAATGTAAATAATCCCCTGAGTATGACTCTCATACTGGACTGGACCAAAAAGATGGAAATGGGGTCCAGGTGGAGGGGTGGGGAGGAACCCTAGGCTGGGGTCTATGAAGGTTCGGGTGGCAAAAGGGAAAATTAAACTGGAATGGATTGTTCCAGTTCAGAACAGAACTGAAAATCCAGTGATTATTGTAGGATGTGTTAGTTGGTATTGATGAAGAAATTTAATGGGATGTGATTTTTTTTGAAGTATGTCTTTCACTTCATTGTTTTCTTTTCTTATATGTCATGCACGCGTGACATCCCTTGTTGTGCTAAATACCATACTCAGAGAGAAGCTTTTACAATCAAAGAGGATGAGAAAGGCCAAGGGGGAGCACAAGCAAGGCTGTGCCAGGGATGGCTGTCATCTTGCCATGCTGGTGACACTGGCTGGCTTTGATCTCCTTTTGCCCCTGCAGCCCTGAGCCACAGCACACCTGGGATGGGCACCTTGGCAGAGCTGAGAGATCGCGCAGCTCTCTGCCTGGCAATCCAGGCTTTTCCTGCCAGAGCCTTCCTTCTTCAGACCTGTCACCCTTGAGCCGTGCTCATGTCTCAGCAGGAGTTGAGTAACAAGTTACAAAGAGCTCAGAAATTAGAGGTGGATTGTCTTGTGCAGATATTTCTTAGAAACTGTTGGCAGTGTTATTTTCGAATAAGAATTTGTTGCAGAAGGAGCAGTAACTTGTCAGACAAGTGCAAGAAAACAGTACATATAACCGTTCAAGTGAAAGTTTTACTGTAGGTGGAATGAGTCTAAAGCCAAGACCTTCTTCTTCCCTTTTTGAACTTTTTGTCCTTTATCATGCTTCTAAGAAAAATCTCATGCTGACTTGTTGAGTTCTGCATTGCTCTCTGGATAAGGGTCAAAGTGTGCCTGTCTTTGCTCAGGATGCAGAATACTGTGAAGAACTCCATGGCCATGCAGCTTTCAGGAGTGAAGCTGCAAAACCCAGGCAAAAATGAGCTGTGCTGGTTTGAAAATAGCTTTTTTGCAGCTGACTTAGGGGCTGGTAATGCAGCACAGGGTTGTGTGATGTCTGTGTCGAGCTGGGGAGCAGGAGGAGGCTGCTCAGCTCTGTCCCAGCCTGACATTGCTTAAAGCTGGGGGAAATGCAATTTCACTGCATGCTAGCACAGTGCCTTATGCACAGGGTTTCTAAGAAAAATGGGCTAGAGCTCCCATTTTTCCATCCAGACTGCAATGAGGTTAATCCTAACAACGTGCAGCTCTTCCTGGAAATAGTTTTTAGGTGGTGGAGGTGTTTGAAAAGAAAGATAATGCTTCTTCACTTGCTTTTGGCTGTAATGGAAGCATTTAGATCTCAACACTTCTCTTGAACTGCTGCCTTTCAGTGAACCTTTTCCTCTGCCAGGGTGAAGTGTTTGGGTCAAATGAAAATTGTGGCTCTGTGGTGAACTAGGGGATGATGGCAGTGGTGGCAGTGATTATCAGTCATCTTGCACCTATGCCTTGCCGTGATGGCTGCTGGAAAAGGGCTCGTGGTGCCACACAAAGGCTGCTGTGCTTGTTCACCTGGGACACGCAGCCTGAGCAAACCCAGATTCTCAACAGGCTGCCAGCAGGGCACCGAGATCACAGCTCCTGAGCCACGCCGGAGCTGTTTGAACATTTGAACGTTTTAAGGTGTTTGATTCTGCCCTGGCAGGGCTGAGTCTCGCCCATTGTGGCTGAGCCCTGAGCACTGCTGCCTCCTTTGCCCATTGCCTGCCTGGAGCTGCTGCTTCTGCAGTGCTGCAGGTTGTCCTGCTGCTGCCCAAACTGCTCATCACCAATGAAACAGCTCTGAAACGGGACAGGATGGATCCATTTCATAAGGAATTCTTCTATTCCTATTTTCCTCCTCTCATTGCTGTGACAAGTGCTGGAGCTCTTCCAGACTGTCAGTGGGCTACAGCCTGGGACCCTCTTTCCAAATCTGTTTTCTGCTTTATTTCTTAGTGTCATGTTTTGTTTCCATGGAAACTCCCCAGCCTAACTCAAGTTATAATGCTGTCAGGTGCATGAACAATGCTGTCATTGAGGAGCATCCTCAGCTCTGGATGTGTGCTCATCATGTGTCCTGCCAGACGCTCAGTGTGGTGTCAGGAGAGGCCACATGGTCACCACACTTGATGGGAGCCTGAAGGCTTGGGAAGAGCTGCTGAAGCCAGCTGTTGAACCCTGGAGAGGAGTTTCCTTTGGCTGGTGTTCCTTAAAGCTGTTGTGCCCACAACAATTCTATTCATAGGAAAGGAGGGATATTTTGCCATTTTCAAAAGAACACAGCTTGAGCTGTGTGTAAAAGCCTGTCTGCAAAATTCATACTGAAAAGAATAGATTTACAACAGCAGCAAAAGAAGTTAAACTGAAAATAAGTCGTTTGCAGGAAAATCAGGTACCTTGGAGTGAAGGGCTGACTTTTATCACTGAGCATGGAAGTGTGTGAGGCAATTTTTGTTTGCTGTGATGAAGAAGAGTGGCTGATTAGATCAATATTTCTCATTCTGTTTGCACCCTGGAATCTGATCATGGCAATATCTTCCTTCTTTCAGCCCCAATCCTACTGTTTTCTTTGAAGAACATCTGTATAAGGAAAAAGAGCTTACTTTTGTGGAGGCAAAAGTACCTAAATAACAGTTTCTCCTTTCCCCTGAGAAATTTTACAGATGCTGTTATATTGGGAGCCCCATTTTCTAAGTGCCACATTAGCAGGACAAAACACAGTGCACAAGAAAATTTGCAACCCTTTAATGAAGAGCCATTAGACTGTGAGATAAAATGTGGCTCTGCGTCTCTAAAAATAATATATTTGCATCTCTATAAGAACTTCAATTTTGGTAGCCAGGAATAGTCTAGGCATCTTCATTGTAATTATTAAGAATTACTAGCTTGCACAATTACTGCTTTGAGAGAGATGTGAATGTACATGGTATTTTAGAGGACAGGGAGAAATGAAGAATTTATTGCTATTTAAAAAGCTGAAGTTTACTTGTTTGCTGGCAAACAGTACAGGAATTCAAGAACTGTCAAGGTGGAGAAGGCTGCAGGGTCATCTCGTTTGGTGTCTCTGATGGATGCTAAGATGTTCAGAGCAAGGGGAAAACCTCGTTTTAGCAGAGGGGAGAGAATTTCTCCATCCAGTGAAAAGGAGGAGCTGGAAGAGGGAGGAGAGCAGAGATGCAGAGCACTTTTTTTTTTTTTTTTTAATGGCTGTTACTTTACATTTGAAAAACCCTAAAAGAAAATAATCAGTTTGGAAAGAGATCAGTGTCAGGAAGTTCTTTCACATAAATCTGCAGCTACTCTGCTTTAGGAACACAACATTTTGGTCTCAGAAACTCCTTTTTATGTTGTCAGTCACACAGCCATAGCCTGAGGATGGCCACAGAGCCCCCCGAACTCGAGGAAAGGGACTCATCATCCATCGTGGCTTGTGTCCCGTTCAGAGAGCAGAATTGGGCCCAAGGGCTGCAGCCTGGAAGGTGGGAGCAGCAGGAGCTTCTGCAGTGTGGAGTGGGGGATCAGACCATGGACTTGCTGATTTTCTGCTTATATGCTGCAAGAACAGTAATCTTCTCTGGAACGTTGAAAATGCCCACAACTCTGCATCTTGGAATGGGTTTCACATTCCAAGTAAAAGTGGTTTCCATCTTCTATTCCATAAATCTGTATCTGTGCGCTGTCCTTCCACAGCAGGATGGAACCTCTCCATTCAGCGCTGCAGATCAGCTCTGCTGGCTTTTTGTTTCTCGTTAGCTTATTGCAATGATTGAAATAGATGAGATAGGATGTACTTTGTGCACGAACACTGCCAGAAACTGGCAGCCCTCCACAGGGCTGTACTAACAGGTGCAGAAGCTCCCTGTCAGCCCAAAGGTGGCACTCACCGTTCCTCGCAGCTTCTCTCATGGCAGGGGTGGGGATGCTCCTGCTGGCTCCTGGTGCACACCAGCATTTGGACCTCCATAGGCACGTCCTGCTGCTGGAATGAGCTCTTAACATGCCTGTCTTCTGCTCCTCGAAAAGGCCCATTTTTCACAGCACATTTTCTTTTGAAGTCTGATTCAAAGCCCATTGTAATTGGTGTAGTATCCTATGCATTCTAATGCAGCCAAATCAATGGTCATGCATTTAGGAACGAAGAAAATTGCTTGCATCTGCAGGGTGGGAGGATTCAATCTTGGAGTCCATGATGTTTGAAAGGGTCTGGGATGTCAGGCTGAATCCCAGCCAGTGTGAGCTCCAGCTTTGTGAGGCTGAACGTGGCCCTTGGCTGTACCTGATGCTCACGTGCACCCGGCTGATAGCAACTGCTCAGACATTCAGCCCCTCTCTGGTGTCAACACGCTTCAGAAAAGGATTACAGAAATTCGTAAAGGGCTTAGGAAAGTTCTGCAAAAATGACTGGGTGTCTGTAAAACATTCATTTTTAACGAGAGGCTCAGTCTAGTTAAAATAAGGTTAAGAGGATACTTATTGGAACTGTATAAACACTGCAGCAGGAGATTTATGGCTGCAGGAGGCTTTTTAAACTAATAGGCAAAATTGGAACTGTATAAATCAGTGGTTGGAAACTGAAATTAAGCCAGTACATGTTGGAAGAAGTCTAACCCTGACAAAAATCCTACATAAGGACAGAGTGGGTCTTTATCGCTAGAAGTCCTTAGGAATATATCCATTTTGAAGGTCAGCACATTACTGACTTCCAGGGTAGCTGCAGGAGACTCTGATTAAAGATTTCTGGGTTATACTATGTGTAAGACCTCATTAAATATTTAGACTCCCTACTCTTGGCCTTAAAATCGAAGCGCTTGGCAGTCACGGATGTGAGGGAGCTTTGGAGAAAATCCTTCCAAAGTTTTAGATTGAATATTAGGAAAAAGATCTCTTCACAGAAGGAGCTGTCAAGCACTTGAAAAGGCTGTCTGGAGAAGTGGTAGAGTGTCCCTGGAATACATAGATATGGCACCTGGGTGTGTGGTTCTGTGCTGGATTTGGCAATGCTGGATTTATGTTGGACTCGATGGCTGCAGAAGGCTCATCACACTGTTAGGTGATAATTTCCATAAGGATCCAGACTCTACCAGCCAGGATTGCTCCAGAATCCAATGATTTTTTAAAAATTATTTTTCTTTGCTGTTCTGATTTATTATTTTTGTTAATAATGTTAAACTGATATTTCTTAGCATATATCTTTGCTGGAGAAGTTTTAGATGTAATGTTTTTAACTATATATAAAATTATCTCACTGATGCTTATGAATGTTTTATCCCAAGTGCAAAATCTGTAGCTAAATATTCTGGGCAAGTAATGAAACTGTCTTTAAAGAAACCCTTTGAGATGTACATATTAAGTAAGTGAAGAAAGGAAGAATCAATGAATATTTTTTTCATTCACAACTCTCAGCTGTAGGGATCTTAGATGTTTCTCACAGATTTAATAGGTATAAAGTTACAAAGAAGGTTTCTTTTTCTCAGATTTTACTTTCCTTTAAACAACTGTCATCAGATTTACAGGTCACTGTGTGTGTTGCAAACAGGATTTTATATTGTTTTGATCACAATTTATACATAGTTTTATACTGTTAAGATCGCAGTTTTGAGATTACAACTAATTTGTTTATTTTTAATACAGCATTTATGAAGGTAAAACTGAATAAGTGTCCTGTGCATCAATGCCCTTTGAGAAGCACTCTCCATGTGAGTTCTGTCAATGCCATGCTCAGCTGAAAGCATCACCCCTGTAAGAGCCTCCTCACAGGCAGATTTCTGCCCAGGACCACGTGGCATCAGTTTGTGTCCTGCATCTTCCTTAATTGCTTGTAAATTACATGCTTTGGAAAGCAGAAAGTGATTTTGATTTTTGAAATACAACACTCGCGAGGCAGACTTGCCTTGAGGAGGAGTAGGCTGAATTCTTGCCTTGGAGGTTTTTAAATTCACTAAAAAACTTAAGCTTCAGCAGAAGCCAATGGTGTGGGTCAGTTCAGCAGTGTCACAAAATACAAACTGATGACATTTTAATGCCAAACAGAATTGTACTTCAGGAAAATAATAATAACAGTATTCTACCTGCTTGATCTGCTTTAAAATGTTTCATTATTCTTAACAAAGCCTTGGGAAGACCTGGTGTGGCTGATGCCATTACTATTGAAGACCAGTGCTTTTGACAACAGTAATGGCTCTTGAAGTGCAGCACATGGGTATTATAGGAGTAAGAATTATATAAATTTAACTAAACTGGCTTAACGTGCCCCCTCCTGCTGGGGAAAAAGAGCCTAACAGGCCAGAAATGAGAAGGAATGAAGAAGCAAAGCAGCTCATCAGATAACAAAAGCACAATGTGCAATCAGCCACACTGGTCATTTCAGAGAAACTGCCCCAGAGATGCTTGCAGGGAATGAAGCAGATGCAAGAAACAAAAGTAAGTGGGAATCAAGGAGGCTGTGTGTTTAAAAGAATGTGGCAAGCAGAACTGGATGTTAGCAGGTGATGGTGCTGGTGAAGCTGCACCCATCCATGTAAATCCGAAACAGAGCCGTGGGTTCTGTGGGATGTCCTGAGCAGCAGAGGGTCCCCGACAGCACCCGAACTGGGAATGAACCAGTGAGCAGAGCTTCCTGCACTTCTCCCAAAGGTGTTTGGCTATTTCCCTTTCCAGTTTCCATCCCTAAACGTTTTACTGTGTTTGGGTAAAACCTGCTCTTTCCTTGACCAAGGTTTGTGTGTGTTTCGTCGTGGTTATCACTCGTGCTGCTCTTTTCCAAGTATTTGTTGCAGGTGCGCTTCAGGGGTTGTGTTGTTTGGGAATTCTTTTGATGCTGAAGAGCTCCTTCTAAGGCTTGTCTGCACTTTACATGCTAAAATCCTGGGAGCTGTTTTTCTCCTCAGATTTTGGGAGGTAATGGTAGCTTCTGCAAACATCAGTTGCCATTTATCAGGTTGTGTTTGAAATCTGGCTTTTTCAAGATTTTAATAACTTAATATTTGGAGCATCTAAAATACAGAATTTTGGTGGCTTTTTCCTTCACAAAATCCTATCTTTTTCTACTTTGCAAAGCTGGCACTGCCTTCTGGGAAGGTAATGGTTGTATACCTACAATTGATAATATGTGATTCCAGCAAATTTCAGCTCCACTTCAAACAGAAATCCCTTTGATTTGGGGTGCCTCTGTAGGGCTGTACGGTTCTTAATCTCTAGGGTTACCTGTTTGCAGACACTAATCAAACATTTATGCAGTTTAGTGCTAATGTGTACATTGTTCTTTTGCTGAATTTTTTGTGTGAAGTGTTTGCTGCAGGAGAGAGCACTGTGAGGGTTTGTGCAGAATCCTTCCTCTGTATGTTCTGTTCTTACAGAGTCCACAGCTTTTATTTGTCCTTCATGTTTTGTTTTTACCAGAGCATGGGGCATTTCTTAGCCTGCAGACTTTGTGCAGCTGCTGTTCCTTGCCTGCTGTTTTGTCCAAGGGACTGGAAGACAAAGTGAATTTCTACTGCTGGAAAATGAGGTCTTCCTGCCCTCAGTCACTGATGTGGTTTGCCTTGTTCCTGGAAGCAGAGAACACAGCAGTTGGAGTTGTCACTCTGGGGTGAATTTGCTGTGCTTTGTGTGTGCTTTGACTTCAGGCAGTGTGTTCTGCAAATGAGAAAGGAAAAGTTTCTTGATTATGAATGTTAATAATTAAAGATACAGGACACCACTATTTTGAAAGCCTTTTCCTTAGAAGTTTTTCAGGTGACAAATCTATTGTGTGTGGCATTATTATCATCACACTGGATGCAATGCTGTTCACTTATGGGTTTCTACTTTTTTGGAAGGGTATGAGCGTCAATGTTCAAATGGCCATTTCCTATAAATACAAATAAAATCTATCTGAAGAGGGCTGTTCTAGGCAATACAGTCTGGGCCTAACCTCAGGTCCTTGCAAAGTGAAGAAAAACGTGATTTCCCAAACCATTGCTGTCTTGCTGGCACTCTGTGTTATTCTTATTGAGATTTTCTTTAACTGATAATCTCTCAAATGATTCCTTATATTGATTTGAGCAAGTCACCTGCTGTTGTAGGACTTAATTGCTGGATAATCAATGTGTGATACTGCTGCTTGTTTTCTGTTTTTGTCTTTAAACAACACAAACCCAGCTCCTGGTGAGCAGCTGAATTCCTGGCTGTCCCTGCCAGCTTGGCACAGGCACAGGGGCTGTGGTGCCCCCTGGACCCGGGCATGGCCCCTGCTGCACTCACTGGGCCCAGGCTCTGGCCAAAGCTTGCCAAGGATGTGGAATAACAGAAATAATTTCCGAGGCTTTGAGTCTATTTATAACTTGGGGGGGGGAAAAAGTGCTTTTTAAAGGCAAAAATTGCATGAAATGTGTCCTGTCAAACTCTCACTCATCAATGTCAAATTCTCATGACATTGACAAAATAGCTATTTCTGCATGGAAAATGTGACAAAACTGAGTTTTGAATTTGCTGCTGACTTTTGTGTTTGCTGCTTTCCTTGGAATTAGCTGGTTTCTTTGGGAAGGTGTTAATTTTAAGCTAGCAACTCTAAAAATGGGTGAATCTTCTGCTCAAAGTAGTCCTAATGTTGAGTTTTTATTAAAATTGTAGTTTAATTTTTATGGAATACATGTCTGGGGAGCTGGGAGAATGGTGCATGGCAGATTGTGAGGCAGACACTGAAGCACTGCATTTGTGGGCTGGCCTGTGGCTCTGAGCTGGATCCCCTAAAGATGCTCTCACCCCACAATACGACAGGAGGGCACAGCTGCTGCCAAGTGCTCTTCTGAGGGGTATGGCTGTCAGTTTGTCATCATAATGCTGCCAAACATGTGACACGCTTGCACTTAATTGACTTTTTAATTATTAGACCTTTTGGACTTGCTATGTACTTAGAAGTCTTATGAAAATTGTCATTTGTCTTGCTCAGTGGTAGGTAAGAATAAGTGTGAAGGACAGTGAAAACCAAGTACATATGAATGTTCTGTGGATGTGGCCTCACTCTGAGTTTTTATTGACAAAAGAATGAAAAGGTAGCTGATAATCCTGACAGACAGTAAATTACAGGCAGGCATTTGTTTCTGAGCCTAACTGCTTTTGCATTTCTTTTTGTATCCTAAGGGAACATCTCTACAGCAGATAAAAAACGTTCAGGAGTTCATGGTCGCTCTGTAAGATCATCTCCCTTTTAACCAGGCACTGAAAGCTGCCCCTTTACAATGTGACTTCCCCAGCTTCTGTTTCAGAAGTCACTAAGTTGAAGCACGTGGGTCCAGTTTCTTGGAAAAAAGAAAAATCTCACAGCCCACACAATTTTCCTCTCCTCTCCCCTCCCAGGTTTGCTGGCTAGCATTGCTCCCAGGAGGGGCAGGACCTGCCAGGAAGCTGTTTGGAGGCTTTCCCATGCTCTCCCTGAGGCTGACTTTTATCCCTCCTTTGCAGATGCCTGTCCTGCTTGCTTGTCTCTCAGGTCCTATTCACAAGCCTGATTTATTTGCCTTTATCTTTGGGGCTTTTTCAATGCAGTCACTGCAGCCTGTATTGGTGGTGTTCTGGGTTTCTGTTTTGTGTTCTCCATCTCTTGGCAGCAAGCCCCTCCTTTTGGTGCAAAGAGAGCTTTATCAATATTTATCACGAGGGTTGGGAGGTGACCAAGGTGGCCAAACCTTTGTTTTGTCCCCTCTTCTCCCCAGGAGCTGTNTTCTTTCTGATTCTATTCTTAGCTAGCCTTCTGATGAAACCTTCTCTTCTACTCTTTTAGTATAGTTTTAATGCAATATATATAATAAAGTAATAAATCAAGCCTTCTGAAATATGGAGCCAGATCCTCGTCTCTTCCCCAATCCAAAAACCCCTGTGAACACGGTCACAGTGTGGGCTGTGCAGATTCAGTGGTGTGGGCTGAGGTACAGCTCAGCTGTAGATGTGGCCCTGGACCACCAAAACCCACCAAGGATCACACTCTTAGTAGAGCTGTCATAATTTCAAAATCTGTGACCCTGAACATATTGTCAGGGTGTGGTGAACGCCAAGGGAAGCTGAGGTTTGGTGCCAGCGTTGCTAAGGGGGCTTCTCTTGTCCTCCAGGCTGTGAGCAGAGCAGGATGAAGTGGGAAGGTGGTGGAGGATCATTGAAAAGACTGCTGCTAGCTTGGCATTAGCTGGTTCCAGGAGGAGAGAGATGGAAACGAATTCCTGGAGAGTAGGCTTGATGAGCATCTTGAATTCTCCTGGGCCTGACTGGGTGATATTGAAATACACAGCTGAGAGGTTCAAACGCAGGTTTGTCCCTTCCACAGCCTTGCTGTTACTCAGAGATCTGTGGTTTTTGGCTGTCAGTGGGAAGAAGCAAAGCAAGCAGATGATGCTGAATTATACAGGCAGTAATGCATTATCATATTTTTCATTCATGGCGGAGGTGGATGAAATGTCTGTAGAGAGATATATTTGAAGTTCTCCTTAAATATTTTTAATAAAATCATGATTTGCTGGTTTCAAAGCAATTGGTTCCTCAATCTGTTTGGTTACTTGTGGAAACCAGGACATTTTCAATGTAAAAGACTGCATACAAGTTTTGCATCTCCAAGGTTTGTTGTAAATGGCATAAAACCCCAAAGGAATCTTAGTATGGGAATTAAGATGCAATCTTTCTTTGTGTGTATTATCCACCTACTTCCTAATTTCATTTAGATAAGGAAATGCAATCTGCTGCAGAACACTGAATCCCAGTAGTAATAATTCTGGTACACATCTGTACATCAGCTGCAGAACAACTTATAGATTTTTTTTGTTCTGTAATAAAAGCAACTTAAAAAAAAAAAGCCAAATCCTGTAATCCTTTGTTCATTTTGAAGTGAAATTCTTCTGTGCTCTGTGTGTGTCAGAGAGACAGCTGCTCCTCAACACACTGAAGCTTTGTTTGCTTCAAAGGAAGAAGCACAGAGTAAATATTTGTGGCTGTCAGTAGGGTCCTGTTGTTGGTGTGCAAACATTTGATCCTGGGCCTTCCCTGCTCGTTTTGAAACTTTTGGGCTGTGTGGTTCTCAGATGCATGGTTTAATATTCCCTGACAACAGTATAAGCTCACCTCTCATTTTTGAGGTCCATGGTATTTATTATCAATGAAATAGTTTGTTACTGTTTTAAATCTATTGTCATCTCCAAGATAACTGTTCTTTTTGTGCTCTCACTTTGGATAACTTTGTCATGTAAAGTTGTTCCCTAAATAGGGGTAATGCAGCTGCCACAAAAAAGTTATACTGATTTTTGAAATATGCTTCAGCCCTCAATCCCCAGACTAATTTGGTACAACTAGGGCTCCAAAATAATCTCTGAGCGCTGGACATAAACCTATATAAGCCAATCTTTTATAACTGCCAGAGCAATAAAAAACACAGCTAAACCCCATAATAGAAGTAATCTTCATGACAGAGTGGTAAAACTTGCTAGGACTTCTCCCACTGGTGACTAAATTTATCTGGTGTGCCAGTGCTGGGCACTGTGTGCTGCCAGGGCTGGGTATGGAGGAGTTGAGCTCTAAGTATGAAGTTTTATCCACTCTGGTATTCACTTATCCATTAAAAATCACATTATAATTAATCTACATTGGAACTGATTTTTAGTTGGAGCTATGTTTTTAAGAAGGGAAATAATGACATCCAATATGTATCAGCGCAGTTCATCTGTTGCTGTTTCCATTTAAGCCCTAATCTTTTCAGCACGAAAATGTTTATATGCTTAAGAAAATGTCCATGCCTCCAGCACCAAAATCCTTTATTTTCCCATGCTTACAGAAGACAAACATTTATAGATCCTCCTGCAAGATATTTCCATGTTGCAGAATGCTTTGATAATCTCTGTGAAAATGTGTGTTTGGATTCTTTGTGATGACCAGTTTAAAAATGAAATTACACATCTCTTTAGGGAGGAAGCCTTGATAAATTATTTAAGCCTTTTAAAAATTAGTGTGTAATAAATACTGGCATATTCTTGTATGAAGTTCATTCTCTTATCTAAGGTTAAACTATAAAAGGATATAAGCCTTGAACCTGAGTAGAACTGATGCAATCATAATATCCACTTCAAGTGCTAGCTCGAATTTGTTCAAGATATTGTGCAAAATATATTCATTTCCCATGAAAGTTGCTCTGAATTGGTAGCAGCAGCATTACAAAAGCTTGCAGACCCCTAGGATTAATACTACCAGGGTAAAATGAGCATTTAGCAATCAGCCTATAAGGCTAAAAAGGGTCCACTCTTTATTTGTATGATTTCTCAGTGTTGGAGGGGTTCTGTCTTTGAGGGCTGTGTTTGGAAATGTCAGCATTAGCAGAATTTGGAGCCTGTTTGGGAGCTGGTTTCAGTGACTGGCGGTCAGATTTGTGTGGGAGGGAATGGCACCAGGCTGGAGTGATGTTTAAATTCACGTGCTTGTCAATGTTTGAGTGCTGGGCCAGGCTCAGACTGCCCCACAACAGTGAAATGAGATGGGTTTGGCTAAAAATGGAAATGATGGAATGAAGACATTGAAAAATGGAAATGATGGAATGAAGACATTGGAAAATGGGGCAGGGTTCTTCCTTCTGCAGCATGTGTGGAACGCCAGGTCTGTGTCAGATCCACATTTCCAGTTATGGACAGCCAACAAATGTGCATTGCAGGAGCAGCTGGGCGTGAGAAAGATGAGCCTGAGGCGCTCAGGAGCCAGGGAAAGGAGCACAGCCCTGCCTCCAGCCAGCAGCTTCAGACTGAACACCATCCAAACATGGTCAGCTCAGGACTGAGCAGTAAGAAACTGCTGATTCCAGTTCTTTTATGTAGCTCAAAGGTTTCATTCTCAGCATATCATGGTAAATGTTTTCCCTCCTTAAATGTCAGTGGAATAACTGTGTGCCATTCTTTGTGTACTCTTCTACCAGGGTTTGTTGTGTTCAGATAGTTCTTGCACTTTTGCTCCATGATTAAAATCTCAAAAAAACCAGATTCCAATGTGCAGGATGTATAAGAGAAATTCTTTCCAATGGTTATGGGACCTGACTTTTATTGGTCTCCCCTTTCCACGTTTACTTTTTCTTTGTTCAGATCTTGTGTAAGTGGCCTGCCAGTCTTTGGGGAATACTTGCTCCCCACTCACAGTAAAAGGAGCTGCCAGTGTGGTTCAGAGCATGAACTTCAGTTTTCCTGCAGCCACAGGCAGGGTCCTGCCTTCCTTACAGTGGGGACACATTTTGCTTTTTCTTTTGTAGCTGCACTGTGCCCCACTGCTGACTCCTCCTGCTTCATGTGGCTGTTCTGCCAGTCATGGCTCACCTGTGATGGATCTGACTGAAATAATGAAAATCCCTCATAATCTGGGGTTGCAGCATTTTCAGTGGTTTTTGCTTCATGACTGGTGGCACCCCAACCATCAGAAAGTGCAGTACAGAATCTGTATGTATTTCACTCTATTATTTCTCAGATCATTACCTTCTTATTAAATTCCTTGGTGAGGAGTTTCCTCTTCTTGATATTAATATAAATTAGCACACTAATAAAAGGAAAAAACCCCAGCTTGGAATGTCTACTATCTATTTTAAATTGTATTTTATTCCTCCTTTCTTTCCCAAGGTTCTCTTTCTCTCCCAACATTGCAATACATGGAAAAATCCAATGAATATAGACAACTGCATCCAGCACTGCACTGAATCCATACTGATCACAGGAATGCTCTTTTTTAGGTGAAAAATAAAACAGTAAGCCACCTTCTGTGAGGTCATAAATTCTTGAAATGCTTTATCTTTTCTCTGTTTAAAATGTGTCACTTTCTGTGGTATGCTGAGGAATCTCTTTCCATCTCTTTCTGCAGAAAGAGCTTGGGGAATAAAGTTAACAGTTTATCAAATACTGATTTTCAGTTGCTTATGTCTTTCTTTCTAGTCTGCTACAAAAGTGCTTGGCTTTGCTTGTAAGAAATCCACGTTTTGGGGAAGTTGTGTCAAGTTAAAGTGATGCTGAGGTGTATGGATATGCACAGCAAAAAATGTTAGCTGAGGAGCTGATGCCATCTTTGAAGTGGTGCAATAACTCTTAAATAACTATTGAGTTTGAGGGGATTTTTTTGATGCTAATGAGGGATATA
The DNA here is from genome assembly GCA_013401375.1 of Spizella passerina. Classification (NCBI taxonomy): domain Eukaryota; kingdom Metazoa; phylum Chordata; class Aves; order Passeriformes; family Passerellidae; genus Spizella; species Spizella passerina. Next base: position 26,585 of record WBNQ01090384.1, read on the forward strand.
TTGACATGACCTATAACTTATTAGCATTTTGTTTTGTTGTTGTGCATCTTGTTTACTAGACAAATTATTTTCATTTCAGATTGCTCAGCAATAACTGTTTCATATTTAATTAAACTGATTTTTTCTTTTCTTTGCTTATTGTGTTCAGCTGGAAAATAGAACAGCTGAAATGTGCTAATCAGATATTCTTTGAGAGCTTAAAAAGTCTTTATTTTGGCTGAAAACAAGTTTTATAGAATCACTTAGGAGTTCCTCAGAGAAAGACAGAAAGTGCTCACTTTCAGTTTGTCCTCTCTACTCCATTTTTGGGGGATAATATTAGCACAGAAGGAGTTTGTGTTTTTTGTTTTTCCTTAAACTTGCTGGCATTTCCACTTCCATCTAGACCTCAAAGCTCTGAGGTTAGGGCTCATTGGATATCCTCAATATCTCTCTTTCCTTTATTTGCTGCTAAGTTTCCTTTTGATGTTTCTGATATGTTTAGGTGCTGACTGTGTAAAATTAAGCTTCAGACCCCACGTAAGAGCAGCCAGAGGTGCTGCCAGTGGATGTGGGAACTCCACTTTACAAGGAGCAATGTGGGACACAGTAATTCTGCATTTCCTCGCTGCAACTTGGGATTATTTACTGAATAATGCTATTGATGCTATGCATAGATGTGGTAGCATCAGTAACTTCATCTTAACAGCTTGTAGCAACCCAGTCTGCCCGTAGCATCCCATGTAAAATCCATTTGCTCATTGTCACAGGAGCTCTAGAGCAGCCTTGCAGCTCTGTGGAGAAGGAAACAAGGCAATGTGTCAGTGTCTGCAGAAGTGGGAGGGTTCCTGTAGTTTACTGGGAGTTGGATCATTAGGAATCAGTTTATCCAGTGGAATAAATAGCCCCAGTGCTTCCTGGAGTATGCCCAAGGCTCCTCTCCACAGGTTATTAAAAATAAAATGAAAGGTGGGAAAATCTATTAATGCAGCATCTTGTTTGTGAAGGCAAAGAAATTCTTTAGAGGGACCTAAATCCTGTATTGATGGGGCAGCCTTGTGGAAGACCTGGTTAAATGCAAATAAAAGGGACAATTTCCAAGAGAATAAACAAGTATTGAGAGGCTGATGTTATGAGGTTGGGCATGTACTGCTTTGTGTTGATATATATGTATATTACCTTGTTATATGGTTGATATATTACCATAAAATCTGTTTTCCTCCTTTCTTACTAGCAAAGATCTGAAATCATCATGGTTTTTGTATTGGTACCAGGGTGATTTGGCTCTGGTTTGGGGCCAGGTGCTCACCAAAGCTGCTCTGTCACTTCTCAGGTGCACAGGGGAGAGAAAATATAGCAAAAGCCTTGTGTGTAAGGACAGGGAAATCACTTGGCAGTTACTAAGTGATTTTGATTTCCCCAAACACTGAACTTGGAGACGTTAGTTTACTTTTATGACCAATCAAATCTGACCAGGGTAAGGAGAAATAAAACCAAATGTCACAACAACTGATCCAAAAGCCCTCTTTCCTCATGGACCCAGCTTCATTCCCATTTTCTGTACCTGGTGTTGCTGATGGGCTCAGCCTTGGTCAATTGGAGCAGGCTGGTGCTGGCTCTGGTGGCCATGGGGGAAACTTCTGGAAGCTTTTTAGAAAAGCCAAATCTCTGCTCTCCTCCTGCTCCCACAAACTAACCACACAAACCCAATCTATCCTCTCCCTCCTCGTTTAGTGTTAGTTTCTGTGAATAATGCACATTTTCTGACACAAAACCCTTGCTTGTTCTTTAAATAATGTCCCCTACAGACACCTGGACTAAGTTCTACAGTAGTTCTTGAATACAGCCATGCCTTGAGTGCTGGGAGAAGCTTCCCTGGCATTGCTTGTCTTGGGCAGAATTGCTCACCTCTGAGTGCTTTATCAACAGGCAATTGCCTTTCCTGAGCTGAGGAGGTGACTGAGCTGTGCCTGATCCTGAGGTTCCTATTGGAACAAAGGAGTGGTGCAAATGTTCCTCTGCACTCTGTGCATGTACAAATGAGAATGCACAGCCAGCATTCCCAGGGGAGGCAAATGATCCAGCTCTGATTCATCATCTGCAACCAGGAGAATTCCCAGTTTGGTTTGTTCTGAGGAAGATACATGAAAATAGCCCAGATATCCCCCCAGGTACGTTGTTACTGCCTCATCACAAGATCATTGTCTGCTTATGGAACTTCTGGAGAAAATGTTAACACAAAATAGAAATTTCCAATATGAGCTTCTGTGTGCCTGCAAAGATATGTAACTTTAATATATTGTACCCCTTGTTTCTGTTTTCTAGGGAAAGTAATGTGTAGAGTAGATCAGTTCCTGTGCAGTACAGATTTGCTTTCCTTTTCACTGAACCTGTTATTTATTAGCAATTTACCAGTTTTTCATAACAATGAACACATTCTATAGTATAGATAATTTTACTGTCATTGTATTAAGCTTTAATAATACTTTAAAATGAACAGCTTTTTATGACATATGTAATTTCAATGTCCCATAAAAACAGTCAGGAGAATAGAACCAATTAATAGTGCTTACCAATAATGGATCTTGTCAAAATTAATTTTAAAATAATAATGATCATAGTAATTAGTTACAATGCCTTCCTTGAGTCAACCCCTCTCTGTGCAATTTTCATTTGATAAGAATGATGATTGTTCATCAGAACCTGTCTTGTGATGCTGACTAAACTTCAGCTTTATTTACCCAGATAAACATGAATGCAAGTCCACAAAAAACCGGTGGATAAACCTTGTAAAATGCAATAGCTGCAATGCTTGTATAACAATTAAACACTCCTGTTAACAGGAATATTAAAAAAGTCAAGTGAACATCATCCCAGGAGTAAAAGGCTGAGATTTACACTTTATTGATCACTGAGCTCACCTGAGATTTTTACATGGATTCTCAGACTTGCTTGCTTTGCCAAAATCCTGAGTGATGGGAGCAGTGTGTGGAAGCCCAGAGGATCCCTGCTCCTGCTGGGATTGCTGCAGCCACCGTGGTGGGCTGTGCCAGCAGAGTGCAGGGAATGCAGGATGTGCAGGGAATGCAGGGATGTGCAGGGAATGCAGGGATGTGCAGGGATGTGCAGGGATGTGCAGGGAATGCAGGATGTGCAGGGAATGCAGGGATGTGCAGGGAATGCAGGATGTGCAGGGAATGCAGGGATGTGCAGGGAATGCAGGATGTGCAGGGAATGCAGGGATGTGCAGGGAATGCAGGATGTGCAGGGAATGCAGGATGTGCAGGGAATGCAGGGAATGCAGGGAATGCAGGATGTGCAGGGTGGCTGCTGCCCCTGGTAGCTCCTGGAATTCTGTATTAAAAGGGGGGAGGCTTTTTGAAATATATCTCCCATAGAAATAAATTCAGAAAATGTGACAAGCAGCTCTGTGAAGGAAGGCTGTGCTGGCAGTGCCCTACAGCACAGTCACAACTGCAGGGCAATCCTTTTGCAGAGCAAATGGTGAGCTACTTGGCCAGTGAATTTCCAAGTGACCTCCTGCACAGGTTGTAGAATTCCCTCTTACTCCGAGATGAGGTGGATGGGGAGGATGAGCATCTGAACAGGTGATGGCACCTTTCTCTGGGGTCAGAAATGCCTGGCTTGAGGAGCTGTGCCAGGGGGATAAAGCTTGCAGGAGAAGGAGCTTGTGATTAGAGAATTATAAATTGGGAACAAGGAGAATCATTGTGGTTTGTGTTTGTGAAGTGCTCAGAGCTGCAGCCCCAGTGCGTGCTGGTGACTCGGGGGGGCTGTGGTAGTAGAGAAACACACTGAGAAACATGATGAATGTGGGAGTTCATGATTATGACTAATTATGGCAATATAACAGCATTTCCTATGACACTTTAAATGTTCTTGGATGAGTGTTTGGTTATGTATTTTAGTTTCTCCTTGGTTAAAGGGAGTCCTTGAATAAGTAGCAATATTTAAAGCATGATTTACAAGAAGGAAAGAAACCACCATCACTCTAGGGACTTGTACACATTTAGCCCATTTACTGATTCACTTGTGCAGCAAAATAAGTGCCCTAAGCTAAAGATGCTGAATGTGTGAGGCAGCTTTGCCACTCCACCTTGAGGAGTGACAATGTGCAGGGCTGTGACCTCTCGCCTGCAGGACACCTGGGCACACACAATTCCAGGGGAGTGGGAGCAACTTTTCCCCTTCTGAGTGAAGCTGTTGCTGGTGTTGTAATCCTTGGTGGTTCTGTTTTTCAGACAAACGCAATTCAGGTGTTTATTGTCTTTTGGGGGATAGAAAAGTTATCTTCAGTTAGAAGCCTATTTGTGATTGAGCATCAGTCAGGACTGTTGCAGAATTCAGAAAATGGTGGACTATATAGATGTTTTTTTCCTCTTATTCCTTTTCAAAGCCATTCTTTCCTGCTTGTCTCCTTTAATTTAAACAGGCTGATGGCATGGAGGCAACAGCCAGTCTTCTCTGAGTGACTGAGGGGCTCTGCTGAGCTCCTCTCGTGGAACCTCCCATGCTTCCAGCTGCTGCTGTCTCCAAAGTTTCCAGAGAGATACTGCATTTTTTCTGAATACTGACAAAATTATTTCATTTTTGCTTTTATCCCTTAATGGAAAAACATGAACTGCCTCAGTGAGACTTCAGTGCTTTTCATTTTAAAAACATTTTTTCAGTATGTTTCCTGTATGGGAATAAACAACAGACAAAAAAGCCATGGAAGTACCTCAGCAATTGCTCATGATGTGCAAATGTATTTGCATGCTCTTTTTTTAACCTTGTTTTTAAGCCTGTTCTTAAAACATCTAATTTCCAACAGGAATGAAAGAAAAGTTTAAAAATATTGAAAGAGGAGGTAGAAATGCAGTTGCTTTTCTTTTTTGCCAAGGCAAGATTTCATTTCTCTGAAGACAGAGAGTAGGCGATGCTGAGGACAGCTGTGAATCATTCATCGTGTAGACCTTCAGCTGCTGGAGGAGATGCACATCTCAGCTCAGGGCTGATCTTGTGCCCCAAATCTCCACACCCTGGAGCAGCCTGTACCTTGGGAATATGAAAAGGAGTAGGATCTTGAGGGAGAAAAACAACAACAAAAAAAAGGCATCTACTTCAGGTTATCTCTGCCTGACCTATGCCACCAAGTTCTCGGAGAGAAAGGTAGAATCTAGCAGATTTGTTGTCTTAAAAAATGGAAAAAATTAGGCCAAAAAAATCCTTTTGGTTTTTTTATTTTTAAAAGAGTAATTATATGAGTAGGCAGAAACCTGGAGTGTCTGCCAGTTTGCACATAGCACAGAACGTTTGGCATTTGCCAAGGGTTTTTTTTTTTTTTTGGCAGTTTTCTGACACTGGATGATTTGTATCTGAGTCTGATCTCCCTTAGTGTCTGAAATGGCAAAAATGCATCTGACTAATCCATGGCATTGGGATGACCTTCTCGTGCTCCTAAGGATACCAGGGAACTTCTCCTTCCTGGCCTTGAGATCTGCCTGTTCTCCCCGTGCTGGGAGCCTCATTGTTTCACCATATTGTGGAGTTATTTCAGTGCCCACAGGAAGCATCAGAACTGTAAATTCTTCAGCTTGAAAGGTATCTTAGAAAATGCCACAAACCAAAAACCCAACCAGCTCACGAGTGTAATGATGTAGGTTTTTTCCATCAGGACAGAAGAAATCAAAACTCTTCTCAGACTCTGAATCAGACTCTCTGACCCATTTCTTTTGCAGTTTGTGTTCACCCCTACACCTGTAATTATCTGAACAGCTGGGTTTATCCCAACAGTATGGGTTTATCCCATCCTACACTGCTTGTTTCATTTTATTAGGCAGGAGAGGTTAGTATTGGATTTGTGGGGTGCCCTGATGAAGGGGGGAATGATGAATCTGACTTCATGTCCTCAGATGGCTAATTTATTATTTTAAGGTACTGTATTATATTAAAGAATACTACACTAAACTATACTAAAGAATACAGAAAGGATACTTACACAATGCTAAAAAGATAATAATGAATACTTGTGACTCTCTCCAGAGCCCCAACACAGCTTGGCCCTGATTGGCCAATGAGTGAAAACAACTCACAGCAGAATGCAATGAAAGAATCACCTGTGGGTAAACAATCTCCAAGCACATTCCAAAAGAGCAAAACACAGGAGAAGCAAATCAGATGATAATCGTTTTCCTTTTCTCTGAGGCTTCTCAGCTTTCCAGGAGAAAAATCCTGGGTGAAGGGATTTTTCAGACAATGTGAATGCCACAGATTAGTGCTGTGCATCTTCCCAGACAGGGGGATGGGAGCTGTGCATCATTTGCTGCTCAGAAAAAGTTTCCTGGGTCTGCCCAGGAAATGGAGCATGCTGCATCCCAGGAAATGCCCGTGTGCATCCTCCACACCCTGCTCTGCCTCTCCCTGCGCTCTCCAAAGGGCCCCTTTGTGCACCTGCAGAGGTTTTGTGCTGCCTCCTCGCTCTCTGGGCTGCCACGACGCTTTGGATGGAGCTGTGCAGATCCCCATGGATCAGCCCAGGAATCATGGAATGTGGTTTCTGAAATGCGATGGCAGCATCTCTACCTGGATGCAGCTGTGGGTGCTGCTGAGGCACAGAGCCTGGGGCACTCCTTGGTGCACACTCTCAGCACCTGCAGAGCCCACAGTCCCACTCCAAAGCCTGAGCACCTTTGTGGGAACCCCCCAAAGGCAGCAATCAGGCAGTGGAGTGGGGCTGGCAATGGTGGGTTTTCATCCAGCACAGGGCTCCCATTGCTCACCCTTCGCAGCCTGTCTGCAATGGCAGCAAGCTGTCAGCTCTGTTCCTGAGAAATTCCCAGGAAATATTTCCTCTTGGAGGCAGGAGGAGCCATGCAGGCTCACACGATCTGCAGCATATTTTGGGCAGACAGATAAAAATTCCCAAGGGGCTCATTCATCCAATGTTAACATTTTTCCTGTGGTTGGACTAACTGAAGTTACTGTGACCATAAAGCAGCAAAACATTGCAGTGCCCTAGAAATGTGACCCTGAACATGTATGAGATTGCTGTGTGTTTAGTTTCTTTTACATCTGAAAAGTCCTTTCTGTGCCAAATATGGGTGCTGCAGTGTTGAAATGAAGCTCAAATCTGGCTTGGTGACAGCTGTAGTTAGCTTTAAAGTTTAAACCATCTGTATTTTAAAAGAAAATTATTGCAGTTGTGTTTCTGTGTATGTGGTCAGAGGCAGATTCTGCTCACCTGGTGATGATGATGATGTGATTCCACTGGCAGGTACAGAGTTACTGTTGCTGTAAATTCAAATATTCCAATGAGAGCAGGGCTGGGCTCTGAGTGCTCAAGCGAGTGCATGAAAACAGACAAGTTGTGTGTGCCTGAAGTGGTAGGGAGTGATCTTTAATTAATTGAATGACTGTCTCTTATAGGCTGTGTCACCTACTACTGCAATGTGGGATAAAGCACAACTGCAAAGGCTTAAAAAACCATAAATCCAAATTTGTACCTGTGTGGTTACAGGCCATAGCAGGTAAGTTGTAATATCAGATATCACTGAGTGGAATATCTGCAAGTCTATGAAGGGATTGCAGTCTTCACCAGGCAGCAGTGATATTATATGGAGGAGGATGTGCAGACAGGGAGATAAATATAATGTTAAAATATACATAGCATGAACCAAACTCATAGCACTGCTTACAATTTGAATTTTTGTGCATAGTTACCATATGGATTAAACAGTCTTTCAAATAAGTGTATGATAGGTACTTGGTAAATCATGAAAAGGAGTCCATGGTATCATGTACAAACAGAACATTTAAATGTTATAGAGAGAAAGGCTTCTTTGGGTCACAATCTCAGTGGGTTTGCCTTTTTGTCAATGGCAGCCCAGTTTGATATTGCCCTAGCAGGGAAAGCTGAAATCTGCAATGAAGGCAGCTATATGTTTAGGAAGAGGGAACCCATGGTAATGATGAGGAAGATATTTTATAGAATTTAGATGAGCCACTTAAAATTAAATACCAGCAGCCACTTTGCTTCCCATCAGGTGAAGGCACTGCAGTCTGCTGCGCGTCACCTCTCCAGAGAGCTGGGTGGGAGAGGGAGGTACCAGCATCTTGCTGGGGCAGAGAATCCTGGGAGTGCTGGCTGGCACAAATCTGGGCTGCACTGGTGATGCCCCATGGTTTTATTGGTGTAGGTCATCACAAATTAATCAATTACTCTTTTCTCTTTCCCCTTCTCCTTTTAAAGTCTGCCCTAATGCACAATTTAAGCACTTATGGATGACTGTAGTGTGCTCTGTAAAGTGTTTGTGTATCTGAATTACTTCAGCATTCAGGTCTAGTTTCTTTTATCCTGCACAGATCTCCAATAGTTCCTCCCTGAATGTTGTTGGTAGCTTTTCTCTCGAGCTGACACTGGAGAGAAAAAGCAGTTCTGGATCTCACTTGTAGCCCAACAGATTCTTGTCTGCTGTAACCACAAATGCAAATCAGATGGTTTGTCAGTAGCTCACTTGCCATTCTTAATGTCATTGTGCAGATGGCTTCAGGAAAAGGGGGTTTGTATACAACGGGTGCCTACATCTTGATTAATTCTAGATGAGCTCAAACAAAAGCTGTTCACCCTTTGATAATGCCACATCTTTGAGCTCACTCAGCAGCACATGCATGGCTGGGGACTATGTGTGTGCCAGATCTGAGTGCAGCAAGGGCAGGAAACGTTTCCCTTCGTGGTGGGAGCATTTCTGTGCCCTGTGGGACTGTGTTCAGTGCTGAATGATGAGGAAGATGGAGAGGATGGGGCGCAGCTTCTGTGGTGGGGCAGAAATCCCTGGGATGTCTCAGAAATGCCTGGGATACCTCCTCAGTAAAGTGTAAGGGGCAGGAGTGGAAAAAGGCAAGAGAAATCCTGGTCCTGGCCTTCACTTTGTGTCTCCCAACCACCCATGGGCTGATGTCCCACCCTGGCCTGAGCTCATCCCTGTTCCCTCAGAGCTGATAGATTTGAAGAAGGAAGAGATAAAAACATCCCACAGTTATTTGAAGAAAAAATGCCATTAAGAAGTTAGATTATGGCCAAGGCAATATTATACACTGCATCTCTTGCAAACCAGAGGAGGGGTTTGAATGCCAGAAGCAACCTGCAGTTGTGTTTGAGACATTTCTGCAAAACCATAAGGAAAATATAGAGGTGAACTCAAAACAATGTCAACCATGTCTGTGAAAACAGGCTTAAAAGAGTGAAAACAGTCAAAGGAAAACAAAAACAAGTCAAAGCTCTAACCAGTCTGGTATGTAGTGATTGACAAGAGCAGGACAGAAAAACCTACAAACACTTTTTATTTGGGAATGTGCTTCATGTGTCCTAGCTGTTGCAAAGAAGAATTATTACTGTTGTTTGACAGACTTGCCATCCAGCAAAATACTTCCCAGCATATGAATAATAGCTTAGCAATGTTTGTGAATGAACAAATCAAGGTTGATGTGGTGGAGTTTTCCAGTGAAAGTAAAAGGAATAGTTCTGGAAAACCTATTGAGTTGAAAAAAGCATCCTTCTGTGTTTTAATCTCTAAAGCAAGCTACCTTAGCAACATGGTTCCCTCTTCCTAAACAGGAAAAATGAAAATAAACATGTGATGGCTTAAGAGGAGGAGGCAGGTTTGCTCTCAAGCAGAGGATATAAGAGGGAGGGCCATGGCTTTGTGTGCAAGGACACCTGGCCAGTTCCACTTGTTTCTCTCACAGGATTTCAATTTATCTGTTGGGATTGTGCTAGCGCTTCTTATAGCACAAGTGCTCAGGTGCTAAATAATTTATGTAATTTGTATTTGTCGTTAGAGCTGGAGATGAGAAAAGACCTTTTGGTCTTTCTCCTGCTGCATAAAAGGCAAATCTGTATGTCAGTGGGTTTTTTCCTTTTCTGATTAGGGAGATGATTTAATCATTTCCATTGAGTGGCTTTTCCAGGAATGGGAAGAGATAAACCCCCTAGCTTGCCTGCCATTCATCCCTCCATTCTTCTTTGATTAATTTTCTCCATTTTTTCCATCTCTTATATATTCTAATTCCTTTCTGCAATCCCCTTAAAACATTTAGCATCCCCTGCATGACTGCTGTGTCCACACATGTGCTCTGCTCTCTTTGCACAGTAATCTCCACAGCCCTGTAATCTCTATGGATGCCTAAGCTAAACAATTAATTGTGTTTATCTGCAAACTGCTCTGCTGACTTGGTCCACTGAAAAAGAGCATAAAGAGCAGGTGGCGAGCTGTGATTGCTGTTTCTGATTGGAGAAGAATTATGCATGTCTTTATTTTTATTGTCTCTCTCCTCTGTCTTCCCACCTGCTGTTGGCTCTGCTTTGAACCCTGCAGCAGGGCCTGCCTTTTTTCCTTTCCCTGCACTCAGACATGGAGTTAATGCTACAGGGAGGCCCTGGTTCCCAGCTGCTGTGCTAATAGCACAATTGACATTGAGGTGCCAGGGCAAAACGTTTATTGGGAACCAGGGGAAGACATAATTGAATGAATTAATGATGGAGGGAAGGATTAAGATTATGCTCCTAGCTTCCAGACATGCCAGATATTTTTAAAGCAGTAATTTAACAAGGAGAATGACAAAAATGCTAAACAACTAAGATGTTTGAAGGACTTGAGGGCTGTCTCAAGACTGGGTTTGCTCGTTCCCTGCAGGGAAGGTCAGCTTATTTTGGCTGGATTTCTAATCTTGGGTGCTCCAGTGATGCCTTGTGAAGGCTGGCCTAGAACAGAGACTAGACAGAGCTGAAGAATAAAGTAGGAATTTATTAAAAGACCTCAATGGATACACCTGGGGCAGCACAAGAGCCCAGCCAGGGCTGCACCCAAGATGAACCAAAGTGGTCACAAAATGCACGAGCGCTCCCGGGGTCTCTCGCTTCTATAAATTCTGCTCCATTTGCATCTTGCAGTTAATTGTCCAATTACAGCTTCAGGTGATGAAGTTCCATCCTTTTTGTTTTTCTCTATTCATTCCACTGTTGTTTATGCTCTTGGGCCTGAAATTTGGATCGTTTGTCCTTGGTGCCCAGCTGGAGCAGGAATTGTTTTGTCTCCCTACTCTGTGCAGAGCTCACCATCCCCTGTTATGAAGCTCAGACCCACACACTAAAGCAGCACAGAATCTGAGAAATATAAAAGCTCAACCCTGAGGCATCACCAGGACTTGAGCAGACAGGGCTCCCTGGTTCAGAGATGCCCTGCTGGGTACTCTGAACCCACAGCAGAGTGCAAGGCCACTGTTCTCCGTGCTGCTGAGCTCTGGCTCAGAGGAACAGGCTGCACACGGAGCTTTGACCTGGCTGTGTGTGCAGCTCAGGGAAATCACAGTTATCTGTGCACCACCTACAAAGAGCAAGTGGGAATCCTCCAGGAACAGAGCTGCTCAAAGCCAGGAGTTCCTGATGTGAGCACAATAGCTAATTGTTATTACATGTCCTTTCCTATGGAAGTACTGCCTTTGCTCTGGCTCAGCTGGTGGGAGGAAGAGGTCAGGGCTCAATTTCTGTTGGGTTCCTTATGTGCAGAAAGCCCAAAATGTAAAACCTGTGAAGGGCTTTGTAGCATCTAGTGCCTTTAGACCCTGGTAATGCTCATGTCACTTTTCTAAAGAGTCTCGCCTTGCTAAATCAACTCCTCTGAGTACGTTACACTGTGCTTGGTGCTCTTGCTAAGTCCCTGGTAAGCTATGAACCATGAAACAAAATGACACGAAAGGGTTGAAGTCTGTCTCTCTTTCCTTAGGGTTGAATGTGCGACCTCATGCTGCAGTTTCAGCCAGACTTGGGTGACCGGAATTCAGGAAGGCCTGAGCAGGCTGCCCTGATGTGCACTGTGCATCCAAGCGAGCTCATGATGGCTGGCTGGCATTGTTATCCTCAAGGTTTGTCTTTGCAAACAATCTCTGCCTCTGTTCACAGTCTGAATGCCAAGGACCTAATTCTGGGTTAGTTTCAAATTTTCTCTTTTGTCTGATTTGGATGTAAGTGGAACAGTTTGGTTTTGGACAATGAAGCCAAAAATACAGGTGACTTGACTTCATTTTCACTGCATTCTTTTTCTGAAGTACATTTTTATCTCCAGAAAGAGGGACACGTTGCTTTAACAGCAATGCAGAATTTGGAATCATAGAATAGTTTAGGTTGAAAGAGACCTTTAAAGATCATCCTGTCCAACTGCCCTGCATGGGCCATCAGTCCTGTTACAGAATAGAACAAGCACAACAGAACAGGTAGCAAGCACTTCAGAGCTGTTTCTTGACTCTTTTTTCACGTGAAAAAGGGATAATACTTTTTTAAAGTACAGAAAAGCATTCCTCTACTGTTTTAAGCTGAGTATTTAAACAATTCAGTGAGCCCTGGGGAGAGGAAGAGCTTTCAGTTTACAACCCCCTGCAGCCACCTTTGAGCTTTTTTCATGAGCTCAGGCAGCTGACAAAAATGCTTCAATCCTTTCAAAGGCTGAGCCGGAATCCACTACATTTTGTTGCAGTCTCAGCTGATTTTTGGCTTCCTTTTTTTTTTTTAATAAAGACAAATTCATTCTAAATGAACATGCACTGTAGTAATGATGTTCTTTTGATGAGGAAACAATCAGAAAATTGCAGATTAAAGTAATAAAAGAAAATAAAGTGTCCCTTACACACTTTGGAAATCTAATGAGATTAATTTTACTGGTTTCAGTTTCAAAAGGCAGTGAAAGAATAGCTGCAGCAAGGCTATGCCATGCATCAGGAGGAGAGGTGGTGATAAATCTGAGCTTCAGAAGGGATCTGCATGTGGAAAAGCATTGGCTAGAACGGACCAGATATTTTTTAAATAGCTGTTTGTGCCTTGTACAGCCACAATGGGTACTGATGCTGGGGGCTTTGCCACTGCAGTGGGCCCAGAAATGTCAGCTGGAGTCTTTTGGAAACAGCCCAGGTAAAGGTGAGCAGTGGCAGGAGGAGGGACTGACACACTGCGGCCTGGCAGGTAAACTGGGCACAGGCTGGGAGATGAAATGCGGAACAGCTTCGGCAGGAGCTGGGAGAAATCAAAATTCCCGGAGGTCCCACTGGACAAAATGACCAAGTAAAAAGTTCCTGAACACGTGCAGCTTTTGCTGCTGCTGCTTTGGTTTGGTTTGATTTGCTTTGGGAAGTCGGGTCTTTCCACTGCGCACAGTTACTGTACAGAG
>WBNQ01090385.1:0-15402 GCA_013401375.1 Spizella passerina
CCAAACAAATAGTTGTGAAGAGCATGTGACCTGCTCGTGCATAAGTACTTGCTGGGTCTTGGCCATTGAGTTCTTTAATGAGGTACCTGGCTGAAATAGTCTGAACTGCTTAGAATGGATTTATTATTCTTGGAAAATCTCCTTTGCATGTGGAATCTTCTCTACTATTGTGGCTCTAGCCTAATCTCTCCTTTCTAATTTAGTTTGAAATTCTTTGAGAATTCCAAATTTCATCTGTGTGTGCAAAATGGCAGAACTTTGCATGCATAATAACAGCTCAGTGACTTCTTGACAGTGCCAGTGGTGTGATTAATTCCCTTGCATAATAAATTCAGTCATCCTATGCATATGCAGGGACAATGTAAGCAAAGGGGAATGAAGGATCCCTATGGATGATGTCTGGGGCAGAGCTCTTGTCTTGCTCTTGTCAGATATGTTTGTCTCTCCCCAGAAATCTGTCCCCACAGATTTCTTTCTCCTTGGGCTTTATGCCAGGTGCAGCATCTTCCCCATCTGGTCAGTATCAGGGCCACACCTCAACCTCGTCCATCACGTGCTGGCCAGTTTGTGTGACTCTGGGTACAGAGGCAGAAAAGAGAAGAAAGCTGACATTTTCCTGAGGAGCCTTTCTCTAATAACCCCTGGCGTTTGCCACATTGAGTCTTTTCCTGTTAATAAATTGCACTGTTTGCAGAAAATCGTGCCAGGTGTTTGACTGAAGCAATTTTGCATCAGGTGATGTAGTGCCTCATACCCCAAATATGAGGCCTTTGATTGCATTTATTCTTAGTAGTGATCCAGACTTTTCTTGGGTAACCTTACAGTGTTAGTCAGTTGTGTTTGTAGCATGCCACATGATTCTTTTGTGCTTCTATAGGTAATTTCTAGGCATTATTTCATGAATAGTAGTAAAAATTTAGGATTTTAAACTAGGATCACCAAAGCTTTCAAACCAGAAAGTTACCTCAATCTCTTTTCTGACATGATCAGTTGCTCTTGCAGGCTCTAAACTGGGATTATGTGGTGCCTGTAAATATTAACAAGAAGCCTTAGAGAACTTCTGTTGACAAGGCAGAATAGCTTTATGACATTATGCTGGCAAAACTCTGTATGTCATGTTTGTATCTACACACGTGGGAAGGTATAGTGCATTTTGCTAGCTGTAGTTTTTAGGCAGGTATGGTGATTTGATGTCATGCTGCACATATTTCTGTATCATAGTAAACAAAATACTTGTATCTGGTTAAATTAATAAATCAAGTAGACATTGTGTTTAAGTAACTGGATAAAATATAGTTTAAATTCTGGCTGGTTACCAGTGTTTATCAGTGATGAAAAATTACAGATTAGTCTCTGTTTCTATAATCAGGACATTTACACAATGGATATATTGTTACAGTTGTCGTTTTAGTTCTGATTATTACTCAGTATGTCTATTGCAATTTTCTCATTTACAGCTGTTATTGAGCTCCATGTGTAATAGATGGAATTACTGTGTCTACCATTTATTTAATGAATAGCCTACAGAAACATTAGTGTTAATAATATTATCCACTTAATGTACACAACGGTTTATAATATGGATGGATGAATAATGTGTTGCACTATTTAAATTTTATTGGAATGTGATAAATAGATCTAGTGCATTTTTGTTCCTAAATGTGATGTTAGAGTCATCTAGGGGATTTAAAAAAAGTCAATTCTAAGCAAAGTGATTGCAACTAGTCTGTTATCTAATATATAAATAAAGTAGTTTGGACTTAAAGCTCTTATTTGGGGGGGTGGGATTTGAACCAAGAGGAAATTTTTCTTTTAAAAATAAGTGATAGTGTCAACTGTTCAAGTTCATTCTTGATGGGGAGTATTCTACGAATAAGGAGAACTGGGGTGGAAAACTAACAATTTGGTTTCTTTGCTCAGTAGCAAGGAAGTGTATGTGAGACACCTGTATTAAACAGAATTAACTGAGTTCACCAATCTGATAAATATGACATGCAGCTCTGATTAAATAGCAAAAATAGCTTATTGTATAGTAAGCAAAGTCAGGCCTTGCCCAATGCAGGCAGCTTCCTGGCTACTCTTGCTCTTTATCTGCTTTTTTTGGCTTAGAGCAATGTAGAAAGGTTTGATTTTGTAAGCCTAAGAGGGAAATATTCCCCCCTTCCTCTGTTTTGAGTAATTTTGATTGTATGAAAGTGGAACTCCTTGGCCTGATTTGTCAGACTTCTAAACTGGGCTTCTCTAAACTGACTCTTCAATATACTATTTTTGAAAAAGTTGTTGTATTACAGGTAATAAGGATATACTTTGGTTTGAAAAAGCACTGTAAAACGGAACAACCATAATTAAAATTTGAGGGTTTTTTCCCTAAATAAATAGGCACTTAAGCAAAATCTCCAGTACATGTGTAGAAGTTGTACTGTTTGAGTAAGAGAATATGAATTTTTTGTTTCTGACAGCAGTATTTAAATTTTGGTATTTTCCTTGTTGTGTTGAGACAAATTTGATTGGTAAAGACAATAATGTATTAGAGTAAAGAAGTTAGACAAGGTTATGTGTCCTTAAGCTGGACTGACCTTGCCTGGTGGCTCTGGGTGGTCTTACAAGGGACATACCCATGGCTGTTGTAGCCCAGTGTATTTTGGGTTAGTTGCCCCCACACCCCCAAAATGTTCTTTAGAGCAGCCAAGCTGGGCTCTGCAGACCAGTGAGTCTTTGATGCTGAGAAACTCCAGAGAACTCAGAGGAAATCTGAGAGATGTTTGGCATGTTCTCTTGTGAATTTTAATGGATTCTTTAATTATAGCTTTAACTCTGTGGTAAATGGTTTAAACTGAGTGTGTACAGAAAACAGTCTGTGCATTTAGGTACATCTGAGGCATATTTATTTATCTACTAAATAAAATACCTCCAAAGCCTTCCTACCATAAGGCTTATGTGCTCCTAGCTGTGTATCCATAAATCTCTTAATGTTACCAATACTTTGCCATTTAAACACTCTCCATTCTGAGCTACATTGTAGAGCAGTGACCTGACAGCATTTCAGGACCACCAGAGGACTGCAGAGAGCTGCCTGGGATTTTAACTCCAGTTCCCCAAAAATACTTGGTGTTTCAGAGAAGGTAAAATGTGTGCTTTGCATACACATGCTTTTCTTCTGTCCAGTTGTGCAAAGCTGTGACTTTCTTCCTTAACAGAATGTCTTATGTGTTACTTATTTGGGGCCATCTGTAGTCTTATTGCAATGTAAAGTAATTTACTTCCAGCTTTTATGTGATTATTTTCTCAAAAATGCAGAGCTTTCTAGAAGTTCTGTAACATATCACACATGAAGAATAGCACAAAATTGATATCTTAGCAGAATAAATAATTTTGATATCTTCAATGTTTTCTCTGGTTACTCTATCAGTTCTTTTCACAGATGTTTTTTTTTTCTTTTTTGCTTACTACAGAAAAATTACATCAAATGCAGGATAACAGAACACTGTCAAACTAAGAAGGTTTTATATGGACAGCATTAGACAGGAGCAGAAAGATCCAGTGCACTAATAGGCACGCTCACATGAGCTACCTAGTCCATTGACAGTTTTTTCCTTTGTTCTCCCTCTCGACCCACTTTCTGCCAGTGATTTGTGACATATTTTGTAAGAGATCAAATAAGCCCTTGACACCTGATTGCGATGTAGTGCTTGTTTACAGTTGCATTTTTGAAGGACCTCTAGACAAGATGGAAGGTTTAACTTAAAGTAATTAAATTTGCATCTGCTCTGTGACAGGAATTTTCTTATGTGTGTATCCTGTTGAGCAACTTTTACTGTAATTGGCCATGAAGTACCAAAAGAGGGATCCAGGTAGACA
Source organism: Spizella passerina (assembly GCA_013401375.1). Lineage (NCBI taxonomy): Eukaryota > Metazoa > Chordata > Aves > Passeriformes > Passerellidae > Spizella > Spizella passerina. The sequence goes on from WBNQ01090385.1 coordinate 3,859, forward strand.
AAGTCATTGTTGCCTACTACTAAAATCTGTCATGGTATTTCTTAAGGACTGGCTTGTACTTAGCTTGTGCCATGTTCTTTGAAATATAGGAATGCCTACTTTTCCTTTTTTTTCTGTTATTTTTAAGGTGGACCCTGACTTGAAACACAAATTAAGCTGAACTTGATGAATAGCATTTTCTATTCACATTTTAAAATCTAAAGAACTATCTTACAGCTGCGTTAAATTCAATATTATTAATTCATATCTGTTTTTTGTGGTATACTTTGGCCAGATTCATATTGTTGAATTTGTTCTGATTAGTGAGATTCCAAGTAGCATACCAGGATGTTCTCCTAATACCAACTGAAGTGGTTTTATGAGGACCAAGGATTATTTGCATCTTGCATGACATGTCCTTATGGCTACTTTTGAGTACAGTGTATGTTAGAAGAAGTTATTTGCAGCCTACTGACTACAGGGGAGATTAATAGCTTTTGAAAGGGCTGTAATGAAAGGCTGACCCAACTGGCTTTTGTATTATACCTTGTTTATCCTGCTCTCATCTCTATCACCTTTGGGCTACAACAAAATGTAATTTATGTTAGCAGTGCTTCATTGGGGGTGAAAGGTCAGATTTTTAATGAGAGTAGCCCTGATTGGGATTCAGGTTTTAAAATGTTGTGTGGTTGAGTACAGTCAACAAAGTCCATGTAAAGAAAACTATTGCAGAAAGGAGTGAGAAAACATTATTTAAGGGGGAAATAAGACCATTTTATTTTATATAAAGTTCAACTAGGAAAAGTTAAATAGCTAGGAAAAGGGATTTAACAAAGGACCATCAATAATGTGATGCTCAAGTTTAATATGCCTTTATAATTTTGGCAGAGTGGTGGGCTCTTTGTACTGAGAAAAATACTTTGCAGATAATCAATATCCTCTGTTTTGGTGCTGTTTGCTAAAAACATTTCTCTTTCTCTCATATCTTTGACTTGAGTGAGACAGAAATGAAAGAACCACCTGTGCTTGTTCCAGGGAGAACTTGTCTGTATTTGGAGCAGTTAACCATAATACCCAACTGGGCCCGAGTTGTCCCTTTAGAAGGCAAAGTTGCCTTATGTTCATGAGATTGAGCAGTGGTGTCCATTAGTGGTATGCTTTAAAAATGATCTGATGTATTTTTGTTAAATGGCATTAATATCAGAATTCACTTAGTGACTTACATAACCAATTTTATGAAACATGTACTGTCTCACAGAAGCTGAAATTCTTTTGAGGTTGGTTAAAACTTTAAGAGAATTCTAGTCAAAAGAAATTTAGCAGGTACCTGGAGAAGTTTTAAGGTGTAAGCAACAAAGGTAAAGTTGTCAACTCAGAGTAGTCAAAAGCTGATTTGAAAGAAGTTCTTGTATTTGGGTTTTCAGCATTCAAATACCTACCCTGTGTGACTGGTGCTTGCCACCAATCTCACTCTCATCTTTCATTTACGGGTGTTGTTTACAAGTGACAAAGTGCTTCAGTTATGTTTAAGAAACGAATGGGAAACACATCAGGGTTTTTGAAATTCACTGCTTTTTTTGGAAAGAACTAACCTGAGTTCAGTTCAAAGTTTGCATAGAGAAGAGTGGTGGGATGAGCCTCTTTGGTTTTTTACAGCCAAATTATCTTTGATGGAGACACAGATTACGTAAGTATGAGCTTTTATGTCCTTTTTAAACTATATATATAGACTGTGCAACAGTAACCACTGAAAAACCGTAAGGCCCATAGGATTCACCTTGTGAAGGAAAGTTTGGGAGGGCTGCAGGTTAGATTGCATAAGAGCTGCAATACTTTGAAGAGGTATTGTGCTGATGTCAGAACCTTTTTTCCCCTGATTTTGGATCGTTTTCTGTGTATCATGCTGCATCATAACTAAATATTTGACTGTGCCCCTGTATGATAGGAACTTTTATGTATCATCATGGTGGTACGTGAAGCAATCTACTGAGGCCCTCAGTTCAAACGAACACTGGGTTTCCTTTGCCTCTCCCCAGCACTCCCCACTCCTGTAGCTGCACTTCACCTTCTGGCAGAGGTCAGCCTTGCTGTGCTGCTCCTGCAGTGCCTCTCCATCCCAATCCTCCCTTCTGCCCCACCACAGCACTCCCCTGTGCCTGGGCTCCTGCTGTCTCTTGGCAAGGAACAGAATCACACTGTGCTTTAAAGCGACACAATGTCGGGATTCCCCTTCTTTTCATCCCTGTCAATAGGTCCTGAACTATTAATGCAAATCTTCAAAATGGTTCTTTTAAATTTACACTTGTTTTACATTATTTTATAATTAAATTTTAGTGTTGAAAAGAGAAGGAAGGAATAGAAGTTTTTGAAGTGATTAAATATTAATTTTATTCACATTTAACCCTAATTTACATTAAGGATGTTAACTGAAAGGCAGATCTTTTGAATTCAAGATTTTCATTTCCTTTTAGCCTCACTGATGAGCAGTTAGATCTTGTCATATAAAAGTGTCAGGGTGCACTGGAATAGCAGGAATAATTGTGCAGTCTTGTACTTTAGTTTGGTCTTATATTTTAGGATGGTCTGTTTGTGATGCTTACTGTTTCCTAACAAAATAAACAAACAAAAATGAAATTTAAAAATATTTAGTCTAAACAAAAATTGAGATTTGAAACAAAACAACTGCTAGAGAGACTGCCCTTCTTGAGGACTATGATGATTCTTCTTGTCTGTCTCAACAGGACTTAGCTGATTTCTATAATGTTTTAATGGAAGATATACAAAGGGTTAATATTGGTGATGAAATCTTGTATTACATAAGTGATATATATATAAAATTCATGCAGGGCTATGAATTTAGGTAAATACAAAAAAAATTGGGCTGCATGCAACTACAACTAGGTGTGAAACTAACCACTGATGTTTATTTCCTTCCATAGAATTAAATGAACTACAGTGCACTCAGTATCCTTCCATTGAGATCTGCAGTTCTCACCTGAGACTTCAGGAAATGTAGAATTTCTTTCTGTGATTTCAATTGCTTACAGAACCCTGGATAAAAGTTCAGTCTTGGTGCAGCATAAACTGCTGCAGCATTTTGGGTGCATTCAGTGCTTACACTTGCACAAGTAAAACCCTGCAAATGATACAGGCCTTTGTGTTGTGTTTAATAAATCATGGAACTTTGAGGAGTCTTTGAGAAGTGGGGCCTGTGTGTGACTGAGCAGCAGTCATGAATAAGTGTTATCCTCAAGTGTATCTTGCAGACAGTAATAGATGCCTGAACAGACAATATGAGCCCTGAGTGAATGATGGTAACAACATTAAATATTTACATATAGCAAAAGCATTTTGACAGCAGAAAAGAGACTATCTCTGCAGCAAGGTGGGTAAGCCCCAGTGTGATATAGTACACCTTTCTATAGGACAACTTTTTATTAATAACTAGCAGTGTTTCTCTGTAAGACAGATATGTGATCTACTGTCACACAGTAAAATTTTCAGGGCTTCATTGGCGTAATCTCCAGGTGCCAATATCACTCCATTCCTACCATAATGCAAAAGCAGTTCCTAAGTTCAGAAATAAGAATTGATAATTGAATAATAACTAAATGGGTAATGTTAACCAAAGTAGTTTTTAGCCTGTTACCAAAAGCCCAGCTTCACTCTACTTTGCCTTAGCTCAGTTTTGCATTGAATTTCCAACACAGGAGCTGTCTGGAGAGCTGTGTCCTAAAGAATGTTGTACTGTGGCTGTGCCTGAAAGAGTTGATGAAAGCAAGGAGTCCTCCTGCACTCTCCACTGCTGAGCAGTTTCACAGGAGTAAATCCATTTTATTGATTCTGGAGTTCTTGAAGTGCAAGATATTTATTTATGTGCCCTTGTTTTGTTTTTCGAGGGAACCTGCAAATTATGATTGTAGAGCAGTTGGTATTCCTTGCACTGGACTTGTTAAAATAGGTAATGCTTGATTCACACATAATTTTAAAAGCAAATTACTTTATCAGAGGCATAGGATATGATCAAGTTACTTTATCAGAGGCATAGGATCAGAGGCATACTTTACCTAGAAGCATAGGATAACAATTTTTATACTGAGGAACATAGGAATTTTGTTAGAGGTTTTTAATCCTTCTAAATGCAGTTCAAAAACCTTTCACTTGTAGGAAAGAAGTAAAACAATGGTGATAGTAAATTGAATTGTATAAAATACTGTATGAAGCTTGTATGAGCCTACTTGCATTTAATGATCTGTCATGTCATGTAATTAAAACAAATTAATATTGAAAATGAACTAATATTGAGTGCTATCAAGCCACTTTTTCATGTATTCATTTTCTTGTCACAAAAGAGAAGCAAAAGAGAACAACACATCTTCTTCTAGAATTTGTTGCTTTAAATCATCAGTAAGGTTGGTTTTTGTTTTGTTTGAATATTTTATAGCAAAGGTAATTCTTTGGAAGTGGATAAAGAAAACTTCTTTTTGAAAAGATGTCTGGCTATTCCTTTCTTAGCAGTGGCTGCAGCATGGGTATCCAATCAATGTCCATGAGTAATCTGCATCATTTGAGAATATGAACAACTGTGAATATCTGGAATATCTAAGGCATATGACCAGTTGAGCTTTGGTCAGTCAAACGTTTCTTGAGCTATAAGGGCAAATACATTTTTATAGTTTTTAAGGAAAGAATCTTAATCCTATGGAGGAAAGGGCTGGTATATTGCAAAAGGAAAAAAATTGTTATATTCCTGCAAATATGTGAACGATAGGGTTTGCAAAAGGAATGTGACAGAAATTTAATGTGGTATGTTCTCTTCTTGGAGGAGTTTTTCTTTGGGGAAAAAACTTTTGCAGGTGATAGCTGTTCTGAGCAGCATTCCTCTGTGGCTGTAAAACTGATGTGGCTGCAGAGCTAGAATGCTCATGACTTGATGCCAGTGGATGTGAGCTGAGATGTTTTGAGTGGGGACTGCACTGAAGATAAACCCAGCTGGGCTCATTTCACTGTCTAAAACTTCAACCATATTCCTTGTTTGTTCCTTGAATATCAAGCACTGGAAATTATGCAGCATTTACATTTCAGATTGAATCTGGAATTTAGTACAGCATTTAAATTTCAGATTGAATCTGGAATCTAGTACAGCATTTAAATTTCAGATTGAATCTGGAATCTAGTACAGCATTTAAATTTCAGATTGAATCTGGAATCTAGTACAGCATTTAAATTTCAGATTGGATCTGGAATCTGGAAAGTCAGCGTGACCCTGGCTTTCAGAGGGCACCACATCTCGGGATCCTTAAGAAACTATACCAGTTTTGGAGTAGGTGATCCATGCGTGTTTTTCAAGGCAGCTACTAGTTTGGGATCTTTTTGGATTAAAACTTCTAACATGATGATCAGGAGTTACTCTAGTTTAAATCCTTTTTCTTTCTAACACAACTTCTGTGTTAGAAACAAGGAAGTATTTTTGTAAAAACAATAACACAACAGGCTCTTGAAAGCTTGAACAAAAATACTTCAGGGACCATCAGACTTTGGACTGTTTTGTTGATTGCTTTGGTAAACAGGGGGTTACACTTGGTTTTTTTGTTAATGCTTCCTTCTTTGTGTTGTGATCTCTGCATTTCCTCACCATTTTTAATTGCTTTGTATCAACACATCTTCCCTCCCTTCTGCTCCTTTGAGCTTTCCAAGGTGTCAGAGCAGTGAAAGTGCTCCAGAAACTACAAGCACTTCCTTTGAATCTGGAAGAGCAATTTGAGAAGCCATGAGCAGAATTCTATATGGCAATAAGGAAGAAATTTGTCTTCCTTTTTAAACTTCATATTTAAATAGGGACATGGTGGATTCTTGTGGCAGCAGTTTAGTCCTAAAGTAGGATACAGATTCAAGTACCTAAAGTGTCTTTACAGTAAAGGTTTCCAGACTTACAGTGTGCTGACCATTCCCTGAGTGGAGCTTCTCCCATTTGGATTTCTAAGGTTTTTTAGTACAAAATTTGTATTTCTGAGGGCTTTTTAGCAGTATTTATGCACTTCATATCATAACTTTATGCCTAATACAATGGAAGTAAGTCCATGTGGTCATATTGTCCTAATCTAACCATCAAAATGAGAATTCTAGCTTCTTTCATCACACATAATTTCAGGGTTTTCTAATGCAGATACATAACTGGATAAGATTCTGTGTTCATCATATAACCCCCAAGGTCTAGACCATATAATGGACAGGACCTGAGTGCATACAAAACTTCAGTAAAGTTTTATATTTCCATTTCACTGAGTTTGTGGTGGGGAAATTAAATTAGAAAAACTCTGCAACTGCCAGTCTGTTGCAGCCTGAATAATGTTTTCATGAGCAGTGGTTTAAAAGCTGTTATTGCTTCTCTTCATTCCCACCCCTCACACTTCTTGTGGCTTCAGAATGAGGAGAAATTATTTTTAAAGCAACCTATAGCACCTTCGGATACAAGTTGTATTTCAATCAGAACAGTCCTTTGGGGTCCTCCTGGAACAGTAAGTCTGCCTGGTGTGGATTTTTGACTGTTTTTTTCTCCTTGTTTTGTAGTATGAAATTCTACATACAATGAAGTACATTATTTTTGCTTAGTTTAATGAAGCACATGAAATTGGGAGTCATGAGATTGAATCATGGCAATTTAATGCTAGTAATAGGAAGCAGCTTGGTTGAGGGTGATTTTCTGCTGAAATTAGTACTATAAAGTATTAATATATTGCTATTCATTTCATGATGATAGATGTGGGGTTCAGATATAGCATTTTTAACTTATTCATCAATATATATGGAGTGTCCATAAATAAATGCTGTCTATGAGGTAAATGGCTAGAGAACATAGACTACTTCTTGCCTTTTCCCTTAAAAATGTTGTGAGATAAAAATGTAGAGACTAATGGCAGGGATTGTACTGGCATCCTTTTTTGCAATCTATGCTTTTAACTTGATCTAAGCGTGTAAGTGAATATTTCTACTTGGCAGACAGTTGTGCTGGTATTCACTCATTAATTTATATTTTAACCTTTTCATGGCTTTTCATGAGTGAGGTTGTGCTGCAAAGTTTAGTTTGTTTGCATAAACTTCACCATTGAGCTGCAACACTGATCAGCAGAATAGAATTGGGGTAACAGAGATGGGGGATGGCTGTAACTCCATTGCAATGACAATAAATATGATGGCAGGAGCATACATAGTGTCAACGTGCAAGCAAGGAAAGGAACAATGTGCAAGTTTGCAGGCTCTTGTACACTTTATTAAGCTATGAAAGCACATCAGATAGAAATAGTAGTGATATGAGTCCATTGAAAACAGAGGGGGGTATAAAAAAATTTTAATTGATGAAATTTTTTCCTGAGATGAATGACAAAAACTGTGCAAAGCTTCCAGTGCATGGTATAGGCTGTAAGGCACACAGGCTTGGACTGTACGAGTGGGCTGTAATGAAACTGTGTGTAAAGCGTTTCCAGCTATTTAAGGGCACGTTTGTGGAGGTGTAGAGCAGAAGAGTCTCTCCCCATGACCACACTGTGTGGGGTTTCCCTGGCACAGAGGGGCGCTCCTGTCCCACAGTGCATGGACCAGCTTTTGGCCGTGCGCCCAAATATACAATATTTTCCTGAAATCAATGACAAAAACTGTCCAAAGCTTCCAGTGCATAGTATAGGCTTTAAGATACACTGGCTTGGACTGCACGAGCGAGTTGTAATAAAACTCTGTGTAAAGCTAAGGGTGCGTGTGTTGGAGGTATAGAGCAAGAAGAATGTGTGTTTTTGACCCCACTGTGGGGTTTTCCTTGGCACAGAGGGTCGCTCCTGTCCCGCAGTGCACTAACCAGCTTTGGGCCGTGCGCCCAAATATACAATATTTTCCTGAAATCAATGCAAAAACTGTTCAAGCTTCTAGTGCATAGTATATAGGCTTTAAGATACCCTGGACAGCATATCTTGGACAGTAGGAACAGGCTCTAATGAAACTGTGTGTAAAGTTAAGGGCGCGTGTGTTGGAGGTACAGGGCAAGCAGAATGCGTGTTTTTGACCCCGCTGTGTGAGGATTTCCCTGGCACGGAGCGGCGCGCTTGTCCCGGACCGGGGCCAGGCCCGGGCCCGCTTCGGGCCGTGCGCGCCGCCGCCGCTGGGTGGCGCTGCAGCACCGGCCGTGCCCGCTCCGCTGGCCGAGCGTCGGGGAATCGGTTTGTCGGCAAAGGGCTCGGGGAAATGTGTTTAATGTATTTAATGTACTTAATGTATTTAATGTATTCATCTCCGGCCCAGGCAGCCATTGAATGCCCTGCGACATGCCCTCTCACAGCTCTGGCCTGTTGACTATGCTTATTTGGTGTAATAATTAGCAGAAATTCTCGCTAACAGCGGTACTTACCAACACCTCGCATTTTCCTCTGTTTTTGTACGTGATGGATTGTGCATTCTATGAATAAAGTTAAGCGGGTCACAGCCTAAGCCCTGTACAACACAGCTATTTTCTGCACAATAGTTCTGGATAGATATATATTAACTCCTTTTTAATCCCCGTGGTGTAATGGAAACAAATTTGAGCCTTTTTGTAATAGGCTATTGAAAACTTGTAAGCACAGAACACTTAACTTGTCAACTTAAAGAACAGAAAAAAGAGAAATGGAATAAGGAGCTACAGAAGGTATAGTACAGTATCTGTTACCAATGGCAGGCTTCAGGAGCGTGTTCTAGTGCTTCGTGAGGTTTGGTACAGATCACTGCACTTTGTTCTAGAGGAACAGTTCTCATATGGAAGTTAAAGGTGATCTCTGTGCTGCTGTGATGCTCAGAGTTCATCTTCTTGGTATGAAAATAAAGGTAGGGGTTCTTAGTTAAACAGTACTTGGGGTTTTTTGCACTTTCCTGGCTTGAAATGGTTTTGCTTAAAATACTTGGGATGGAAATAAAGAGAAGAAGTTCCTGAATAAATGCTATGGGTAGGGATCCTCATCATGGTTCTTTCCAAATGGAGGGCCTGATAAATTTAAGTGTTCCCAAAATTATTAAGTAATTTAGTCTTTTTTTCAGCTAAACTCCTAAGTAAAAATTCAGCGGAATTCTTATATAATGAATTAGCTCAAGTAGCAGTGATTTGAGGCATATTTCACATGGAAGTTCAGCTCTGCATGGAGACTATCAAGCTTTTGTCACTAGTTTAATTGGGAATTGCAGCATGTGTAGTGCCAAATGTGGGTCATAAGCTCTTGCAGTTGTCTGTTATTTAATTTTAAAATCCTCCCTTTGAATATTTTTTTTAAATCCTACATTGTTAATTTTTTTTTCATCCGGCCCTTCTTGAATTCTAGCTACTGCTGAAGCACTTCCATTGTAGAAAGGGAAGTAATACAGCATGTTAAGCCAGCAAATAAGAACAAAGGTGGGTCTGGCAGCTTTCTTTTAATGTCAATTCCTTGCCCTCAGCCTCCCTTATTAATGCAGCTGAGCTGCTGTCACTCAGATGGTTTTACACAGACATGCAGGCTCCGTGTCAGAAAGGGTGGCCTAGATTTTTGACTTTCAGGTTGAGAGTACTCCAACATACAAAACCACTGTATCGAATTATAAACTGGTTGACTCCAGTCCTTGTAGGCATTCTGAAGAAAGTGGAGTTTATTTATTGTTGTCTTTGACATATCCTCTAAGGAAACAAGAGAGTTTAGATTTTAAGGTGTCTGCAGTATTTTCAGTTGGGTGAAGACTTTCCTGTGTGCCTTTAAAATTATTGTTCAGAACAATCCTTCTCTTTGTCAAGTTGTGCTTCCACACTAGGATTATTTTTTGTGTGCTTATATCTCTTTACATGAAAGATTTTTATGTTTTCTCACTGTTCCTTCACTTGTACTTATTTACTGTGGACTTTTTTGTCAATGTCCTTATCATTACATTACAATATCATATGCAGATATTTACTTAAAAATACAATCAGAAGTTATTTGGTGCTTTTTCTTTAATGGGCCATGAATGGATTCGGTTCTGATTGTCACCACACAGTTCATTAAACATGTCTGCATTTTCCTGCTTTAGTGTGGTGTGGATCAGTATGGCTGCCCCTCTCCTTCCTTTGTTTAGACAACCAATCCAAGCCATTCTAGAGTGAGTTAGTACTCTTGGTAGGAATTGTTTATTTATCAAATTTTGCAGAAGAAACATGCAGTAGTGTAAGTCTGGGATATTTTGTCAGCAGAAGGGAGCAAGGGCAAAAGAGAATTGAAATGGTTGAAATCTGGAATGGTTCTCTATGTGCCACCTCTCTTTTTCACCTTCAGGAATCCAGCCTGTATTTGAGAGTAGCATGGAGAAGGGAAGAGATGATTTTGGAAAGATTTGTTACTATTGCACTACTTCACATTCTCAAAATACAGGCAGAGGTAGCAGCAGGACTATTCAAAATATCGGACCAGTTGGGAATGTAAGTGTATGGGAAGAAAGGACAGGCAAGAGTTTTCCCTGAACAAATATACAAGGAAGACTAAAGAAATAGTTTTCAGGCATTTCCATTTTAAGTTGAGTAGTTGCTCTGCAAAATTATACCTGAACATTGCAAGTGAGAGGAAAAGTTAACAAGAAATAAAGTCTGTATATGCAAATAATAGAAATGAAAACTGAAAATTAAGTATTAGCTTTTTCATAAGTCAGAATAGCTTTATTAAAACAGCATTATTGGAAAATGTTGGAGTTCTTAAGTTTGTTCAACAAATGTATTCTTAAGCAAAATGTTGATTTGCATTATGAAATTTGCCTGGATTTGGCACAAAGAAAATGTCTTAACAGAGATTTCCTTCTTTCACAGCTCATCAATGTTCTCTTGTATTTTACCTCTTAGTATACCCTAACATAATTTACACTGTGCAAAAATAGCTTAAGAATAAAATGTGAGTAGCCTTTCTTTTAGCTGTGGCTCTTTACCCTTGTGATAGTTCTGTAGATGTTCTCAGTACTGTGAAATACAGATCCCAGCTAACTCCTGTTTTTGGGGTTCTGAGCCAGCAGAGATCTCTAACACCAAGGTCTCCTGGTTCCCTGACCACTGGTGACTGGCACAGTGATAAATCAAAACCAAACTGAGGAACGAGATATATCTGCCTTTCGGTCAGTGCGGCTCTGCTGCCCCCAGTTCATTTGGTTAGGCTGTATGTGCAGAACTGCTTAAAGAAATATGAATGATTCTTTGAAGTCTGATGGTCTAAACAGTTTGGGAACCACTCATTTAGAAAAACTTCCAAACTTGATATAAGGAAAAAATCCCATGAGGGAGAATTCAGGTTTCACAGAGATGTTTCCTCCAATGCCTAATTATCCTTTTTTTCACTTGTGCTCCCTGTTTCTGGTCTGAACTTGTCCAAGTTTTTTTTTTGAGACCCTGAATTTTGCTAATTGTTGCCTGCCAACTTAACATTTTAGATGGTAGCTTTCTGTTCCCCACGTGGCTTATTTTGGAGACTGTGAACAAAGCAAAGCCTTCAAGCTTCAAAATTAACCAAGTCTGAATTGTTCACTATGAGGTGTTTCTTTAAATGACTTTTGTTGAAAAAAAAA
>WBNQ01090386.1:0-25396 GCA_013401375.1 Spizella passerina
TAATTCCTCTTGCCCTCCTCATTTCCACTGTAAAAAGTGACATTTTGACTTTTCCTTGTCTTCCAGGAACTCCTCCACTTCCCACAAACTTTCAAAGGCACTTGCTAACAGTTCTGCAGCAGAGGCCTGGCTGAAGCAAAGAACCCTGAGGTGAGTTTTGCTCTACCAAACCAACCTGGAAAACATCTAAATCCCAACTTGTTCTTCTCCTGTTTCAGGCTGAGCTCTTACCTTTTTCATTGACACTAAATGTGTTCCCCTTTCCCAGATACACTCTTGAAAAGAGTCAGATATTCAGTCATATATGCTTTACCAAACATCTGGGTTTACAATCTGAAAACAATCCAGTTGTGTCCCTGACTGAACATAATGGATGAAGCAGCAGCAAGTGGCTGTAAGCATTTCTCATTTAACAATATTTTCTGAATATCCATCAGAACATTCTATTATCACTATGGGGTCATAAGTGACAAATATCTCTATGATGTTTTGATAAATGAATGCTAAGAAATAAAGCTATCCAAAGTATCTGCTTCAAGTAAGATCAACACAGCAAGGCATAGCTCATGGTAAGCAAGAGTATTGTCTATTTGTGATTTCTGACTACACTATGTCCTTTGATTTTTCCTCGTACATCCCAGCTTTTAGATGTAAGATTTTACTGTCAAACTGGGCAGATACACCAAGCCATCTCTTCAGAAACAAACCTGAAATTTTAGCAGCATTGGATTAGGCAACAGAACAGAATAAGGACAGTAAGAAAAATACAGCTTTCCACAAATCAGGTGGTCTTACTGTACAAGCACACAATCAGCTGAGCAGATTGTGTTCTCTGCCCTGTAGGAAGCATTAATGTCATCTGTGCAAGAGTATTATTCTATTATTAGTATCACACTGGTAGCAGTAACTTGTCACACTTAACCCAAAACCATTTAAGCAGAAAAACCAGCAACTAAACAAATTTTTTTTTCAACACAGCAAGGCATGAATGTTACTGTTGTTTTGCTCACAAACTTATCTCCTTACTTACCCAAGGTGAGGGATTTGTGTGTGGAACAGAAAATGATAGCCACTGTGTCTGCTGGTGTGAAAGTAGAGTTATTCCTACAAAACAAAAGAGTTTTAATAACCTCTGATAGCAAAAACCTTCTTAAAACAGCATCTATCAAAATTATTACTTTGAGGATCCATATACACGTTCCCATCACTTTGATCAGTCTGGTGACAGAAATAATTCCACCCATAAATGAACAGTAGTTCTTGATTTCATTTTTTTTTTTAGCACAATTGTTTCTCTGTTGTGGCAAGCTGTCTAATGAATACACTCCCATGTGAAGGACAGAAATCTTGAAGGCATGGTGTGTAGGACACAACTTTATTCCAGACAAGTTTACTTGGTCAAATATGCAAAAATGTCACAGCAGAAGCCACTTGCCTCCACAAAATAAGAGAAAATGACCTATTACTTCTTATTCTAGTATGGAACAGTAACAAAATGCTCAGTTTGGACAGTATATTGAATCCACACTAAGGAGTTAGCTTCCACTTCACAGATAAACTACATCTAAGGGTTTAAACACTGGGACTAAGGCCAGTAGGGGTGGGAAAATGACTATATATCTATATATATATATAGAGAGAGAGATGACTGGCCAATGGATTACTCTTTGCTCCAAATTAGGAGTAATTCTATGAGGTTCTAAATATTTGCCATACTGAGTTGGCTCCTGCTTAAGGTATTTTAGATTTCACAGTTGGGGCATATCTTCCCCCCAGGTTAGATGTAGTTNGCAGAGTGCTGCTAAACAAATATTCCAGTAAGTCCAAGTGAGAGGACAAATGTGGCTACTCCAGCCAGCATCAGTGATGCCCTGAGCCACTGGATGACACCATTCTTACAGTACCCAGTTTTTGGGAAGTGAATGTACAACTGCCCTTCCTGCTTGAGACTTTACAAAAGAAAAAAAAAAAAAGCTCTACCAAACATTAGTTTAGGACAGCTGTCTTTTAAGAATCACCATATAAATGTAGCAAATTTGACATATATAGAGAGGAGTGAATTGCCAGCACAGCAAATGTATCTTGAGATGTAAAAAGTCAAACTGAGTTCTCTCTCTCATATGTCATCAGCATGTCTGCAGGGCAAATTATACCTTCAGTGACATCTGTGCTAATCCATTTTTTTCAGTGGATGAGGTATAGCAGTGATTGATTGAGATTTAACAACTCTGTAATTAACACACAAGAAAGGACAGAATTCAGGTCCTTCTCTCTTAGCCTATGAAACTCTAACAGAGCAAATGCAGATAGGACAATAGGAAATACCAAAATGAGGTCACCTCTATTCAGAAACCTTCCTTTGCACATTTGCATAAACTTTGTCACCCAAACCAAAGATATCACACAAAAGAAATATTCAAAGGTTGGGATTCAGCACATTAATTTACCTTGTGGAGAAGAGGAAAGTCAAAAACATGAAGCTCATCTGAATAGAAAATACTGAAAGAGAAACAAGCTAAAATTAGACCACCATTATAATTACTGTGTCTATGCCTTTTGTTCCCATACTGCAGGGCAGAAATGAGGCTGGCCCAAGTCCATCCAGAGAAACCTTTAAAGACTGCCTGGAAGAGCAACACAGATCATATATCCTGGCAAGCCAGAATTAATGTTATGGCTGCACAAGTTCTTCCTGGGGTAGATCCTCTGCATCAAGAATTTCTTGACACGATGAATGGCAGAAAATAGTGCATATGCTGCACGTCTCTTTGCAAAAGTTTTGCTTATTGGGTTGACAACATAAAATCTGTCAGATATGCTCTGGTTGCTGGGCATTTAAACTTGCTATTTTACAGGAGAAAGTGTGTAAGTATGATCCAAGTAAATATTCCCAGCCCTGGGTATATTAATCATGGCCATTCATGGGGAGAGGAAGAGAAGATCATCATAGATGTTTGAATTCTCTCTGAGACAAAGGCTAATTTCTGGTCTGTGTGTGTCAGACCTTTCCCTCAACCTCAGCCAGCTCTGTAAGTGCAGGTGGTTGTGAGCATCCCAAGGGGAGCCCTTCTCTCTGCCAGGTCTGCTGATACCCTCAGGGACACTGGGGGGCACAGAGCCCACCCTGGGACTGCAGAGATACAAGGAACAGCCAGTGGTTTCCACGAGTAGCATCAGCCCGAGCATGGGCAATACCCACAAGGCTGAAGGAGACACCGTGACCTGCACAGGCTTTTTCTGATTTTGTGTGTTTTGGAGGAAAGGCTTTTCCTTGCAGCAGAATCTGGGGTGGGTCCTGTCCCTACTCCTTGCAAAATTTGTGAATGCAGTAAGGCTGACATGCCCCATAGGGCAGTGCAAGTCGAGACAATGCATTTGATTTTCACCCAGTTTACAACTGGGAAACATGGCAGGGATATTAGCTGTTGCCAGTGACATTTTCTATTCTCCTACATACATTTCCTAGAATGTATAAATGTCACCTCAGCATGCACTTAATTCCTCCTTCATGAACTAAAGGAGCAATCCATTGTTCCTGAATTATAATTTTTCTCCAACGAAGTACATTAATTTAATATTCACAGAAAAAACCAATCCCTTATTACACATAATTCTGTAAAGTAATAAGCATGTATTGCTACCAATTATTCCTCCTGAATATTTTGCTGTGGCTAGACTATTAGCATAAAAATTACATAAAAACATTAATCATCAGAATAACAAACTCAGTTTCACCTCAAATTCCTTGTGCTAATTTCACTTCCTGGTGTAACACAATACACACATCCAGCTGACACATCCAATGGTGATAAGAAACTTCTAGAATACAACGTGCATACCCATCTCCAAAACTTCCTTGGTTCTTGGTTTTATAAATATTCCAGAAAAAAAACCCCAACCAATTGTCTAATATGCTCCAAGTAGTTCCAATGCTTATGTTAATGTTCTTACTAAGAAATTCCAGTTTGCACACTGGCAAATGAACACCTAGATATGACTTTCAGTGTATTCCACAGCAAACTGTACATTTCATTCCCCATGGCACAAGTTCAGAGTTGTCTTGAAGAGAAATAAAGGCCAAGCAAGGCAGCAGAAGCAAACGCTACACATCAACTGTTCTAGGAAGAACAGGTCTTCTTGAAATAAAAAAGAAACTTTTTTTTTCAAAGTAGTGGTCAGCAGAGTACCATAAAATTACTTCATTCTGAGTTTCTCTGCACATTAAGTTCGAGTTGAAAATCTCTGTACCATTCTTTTTGGCTTACAATTTTGCACTGATTTAAGTGCAAGGTCCTTCCTGGGTGCCAGTGCAAAGAAGTTCCATTGCTCCATTTCAAAAAAAGCTCCATAGCATTGCTTCCTACTCCTTTGCTTTCAGGATAAAACATTTATATTGTACCACTTATAATCCCATGTATTATTTTACACAGGTATAGCGTTTAGTATAGTTTCATAATCCATATGTACAGTTTTGTAATCCCAAAAAAAGCCACAATTAGGACAGAATTAAGATCTGATGCACAAAGGGCAGGGACAAATTTTTTACTGGTTTTAGTTGAGGTTAGATTTGTAGAAGATACATTATTTTTATTAGACAGAAGCATATGCAGACACACAAAGTAGGTGATGGTCTGATCTCTTGAAATCTCACAGTTTTAGAGTATGAGATGTGATTTATACTGAAGCATACTGTAGTTACCTCTCCTCCATGCAAATTGAAACTCCTGCCTGTGGACAGTCTGAGGCAAGATGGGAATTCCCTGCTGGGAGAGGAGACAGTGCCTGTACAGCACTGCCTTTCCCTGGGAGGGAGGGATCTGCAAGTGTGCTTCCAGCTGATGGCAAGGATACCAGCAGCCTATTCTCACGTGGGTGTTATTTAAGGCTGAATGACTTGAGTGCTTCTAAAAGAAATTCAAAGAAATGTGCTCATCCACAGAAACAGATCAACACATTCTAACTCCCAACTAGTTTCTAGGTTTATAATATGCTAAGGAAGAGCAGTTTAAAAATTATAACAGTGCTTCTGAGTAACAGCTCAACCCCAAATCTTTTGTTGTTGTTTGGAATGTGACATCTGTGTATTTTATGGCTGCTCAATAGCAAAGAGGGCAAAACCAGAATGCCAATAAATGCTTGTAAAGGAAAGGAAACGCCACAGAGCAACCTCAGGCCCACCTAAATAGCAGGGTTCATTCCTCTCTAAATGCTTACTCAAATCCCTACATGCATCCAGCTCCTAAGAAGTTTGGCAATCTGGTTTCCTGGGTGCTTTAGAAGCTCTAACACCATGCCAGTACCCCCATAGCTCCCCCACTACGTATAGCTCATTACAGACCTGAAACAAAAAAAAAAAAAAAAAAAAGAGAGTCATTAGGATGGAACTTACTTATGAACACTATTATAATCAAGCTAAATTTATCCAGGTCAATATTTGGATTGGCAAAAGTATCACAGAACGTTGTGTAGATGATCATCAGGAGCACACAGCTGCTGATAGCACCAAATGGAGGCTTCTTCCTTTCAAGCCAGTCCTTGATGTACCTTCGGACAATCTGAAACACAGAAACCAACAGGTTGTCTCTTTTCAGAGATGCAGGGAGCCAAGTTGGGCATCACAAAGTGAATCTGACAGCGGAAAGACACAAAGAGAAGAGAGTAATTTGGATGACGGCCACAGTGGATTTCAAAGCTTCCCTGCCACACAACTCTTCTTCTGGGGAATTTAACATTTGTAGTGCAACTTCCACTGGGCGTCCATAATGAGAGTATATTTTCAAGTGCATTCAAATCCATCCTTAATCATGCCAAATGTTCTTTGCTAGCTGTCACTGAGACATGCCCATTAAGCCTCCCCAAAGTTTATCTCCTCTGCTGATACTAATGGATGTATGTAATTATCACAGTCCCCTTTGCATCAACAGACAATTCCAAGTGCAACTTTGGGAATCTTAAAAATCTGACATCTTCAGGAATTTCATGATGGTAGATAATCGAAAGTGATCCATGGAACATTTTAATATTTAAATAGCTAGCGATGCACCAGAAGTTTTTAATTAAATTATAACTCAAGCTTGAAAAGCAAAAGTGCATGTGTTGTGGGAGTTTAAATAATTCAAACTCAGAATATCTGGAGTTTTTGTAAATCCAAAGACAAATGCCATTTGCACGCTTTTAGAATACCAGAATTAACACATGAAAACAAGGAAACCTACTGTACTTAGGGAACTTTTGCACTTTCAGGAAACAGAATATGAAGCAGTTATTCAAGAATTTTTTAGAAACAGCTATAAATTTTAAAGCAACCCCAACGTTCAAATTATGCTGAATACCATAGCACTAAGCCTCACCAGATACAATGCATCTATTTTAGTCCTGCCTGGGGAGTCGCTTTTAGTTTTTCTGTTTACTTTATATGGTTTGAAAAAACTTTTTAAAGCTTTTATCCTACAGCTGCGACTTGTGTTAATTTTTCAGCAATCACATTATCTTGCCTAATTTCTCCTGAGGCCTCCTGATTCTCTGTTACCAGACTCTTTTGGAAATCACAGCCCAGGATCCTGAAGCACTTCAGCCAGAGGGCTCCAAAGGTGTCTCGTGACATTCCCTCAGTGGTGCAAACATCACCACCATTGGTTTAATGACACAGAAAACCTTAGAGGTATTCAAGATTAATATCAGGCCATCATCACCAATGCTACCATAGGATCCTTTCACACAACAAATGCCAAAGCCATGGAATCAAGCTGCTCTCAGTTTTCCTCACGGCTCTCAGTTTTCCTCACTGCTTTCCTGGCTTGTTTGCAAGCCTCTCAGCAGGGAAGTGCTGGAGCAGCCATCCCTGTCACCACAGCAATGAGACTCCATCAGGGCACACACTAGAACTTTGGCACATGGGCTTCAAGCCAAGCTAAGCAGGCTGAAGATCAGCACTCACCTCCCACACTTGTGGGCGTCCTGATGGTGAAAAATAACAAATTTGCAGGAAAATATCTAAGGGAATTCTCAATGCCCTGGTGAAAACAGTGAAATTTAAAATGTCACACTTGCCAGATGTTAAAGAGAGAAAATAACAAAAAATATAAGGCCAGACTTCTGAAAGAGCCTCCACTGGGCAGGAATAAGACACTGCACTGATGAAAGAGACACAAGAAAGTGAAGCCATGCAGAGAGCAATATGAAAGACATCTAATGGGAAGTTTAGATGAGTCTAATTCTGAGCAAATTTGGGACTGTAATTATCAGAAGCAAAAACTAAAACTAGCCTTTCACTTCTAAAGTGAGCAAGTTTTTTTTTAACAAAGTTTAAAAAAATCCTATTATCCCTTAAATTGTCACACTGGGGAAAAAGAAAAACTACTTAAGGCCACCTATTAATTTATGGTCCTTCCAGAAGATTTATACAGAAAGTAACGAGATGTTGAAAAAGAAAAGTGATGGCTCATTATACCATGGTACAATTTCTAGTGGAAGTATTTAATCCAAAACCTGCAATCCTGTGCCTGTTCAGGGTCTGATTATACCAGACACGACAATAATAATATTATACACATATTTATCCTTGACTGACATAGAAGAGAAATAAAAAACATTTAAAAAATTAAACTGCAAGGATTTCCTCAGAATCTTCAATTGAGTGATACCTTCTTTAAATATCCACCTCTATCTAGCCTGGAATTTTTGTGAATCAATAACCATAAATAGCAGTACAGTTCCTTACTGTACATTATCTTTTTTAAAAAATTACATAGTCAGACCCTGAAGAACTAAATTGTGGCTTCAGGAAATCATCGAATCAACCAAGTGTCATGCAAAATGTGCACAAAACACAGACAAAATGTATCTTCTCTAACACAGAATCCCATACATTTTGATCTTCTTACAAGGTTCAACATGATCTGTAATTCCAGAGGTCAATTCAGCCTATAATCACTGATTCAAGGTAACCTAAATTCTTGTGTAACTTGATGGGAGAAAATAACCCTACAGAAGCTCATGTCAGCTGATTCACTTTGACTGAAAAACAATCCATTTGTTATTCATGCCTGGCAGAGTTGCTTCAGGACAAGGATGCTTTGAAAGCCTTTTAATTCTTAACCCAATTCTATAACTTTTCAGGGTAAACCGGGAACTACAAAAGACCAAAATTGTGAATATTTGTAGTGAAATAATGATAAGTGCCAAAAATACAAGAAAGAAAACACATTCACAGCCTGGGCTGAGATACTAAAGCTTCATTTGTCTGAATTGCAGTGAAAGCTAACACAGTCATTTCTAAATGGTAATATAAACCACTGGTATCCAAAACAGCTGCATCCCACTGATGGACAAGAGCAAAAAGGGGATGTATTGGGTTTTGTGGCAAGGTTTGGTAGTGGGGCAGGCAACAGGGGTGGCTTCTGGGAGAGGCTGCCAGAAGCTTCCCTTATGGCTGGTGGAGGCAGTGCCAGCCAGCTCCCACATGGATCCAGCCCTGGCCAAGGCTGAGCTCAGCAGGGATGCTGCTAGTGATGCTCTGTAAGGATTTTCATACACATTCAAATGCCAGCCCCAAAGAGCAGGGAAAGGTTGACCCAGAGGTTGCACATGAAAGAACATGAAGGTGAATCCTTCCCTCAAACTGCAGTTTAGTGGATAAAACAGCGGGAGAGAAGCAAAACTTTGGAGTAGGTGATATTTTATAAATAATCTGCCTGATAAACTCAGAAAAGGTAGAAAATAAAAGAACATAAATGTGTCCAGCAGGCAACCACCTCCTGAAGACTGCATTCTGGCAACCTCCAAAGGTTTTGGAAAGGCATCAGCTCAAATTTGCTTCAAAACACAGTTTCAGGCTCAAACATTCCTCTTGCCCAGGATTTAATTTTTAACAACAAAGAAATGTAATTACACTTGAGTTAACAGTAGTGTCCCCATTTCAATTTAGTTCTCCTAGCAGAATAGTTCTATCCACAGTATTTTTCCTACAGACTGCTCTGTATCCTGCCATAACCTTCTTGTCTAAACACCAACCTTCCTAAGCAAACGGGCTCACTGCTCTAATGCTTATTTCACTTAACATCCTTGGGCAAAGAAACATGATCTGCTGTTCCAGGAAAGCAGGTAAACAGTGCTCATCTGTTATTAGATCACACATGAATATAGCAGAAGGTGTGTTACAGAAAAACAGTTCACTTCCCTACTTGTACCTTCAGAACAGTCACAGAGTATGCCCAGAGAAATCTGTCAGTAAAATACAGCTGGACTCTTTCTACCTGTGTGCCCAAGTGCTGGACACACAATGTAAAAAATTCAATAAACAATGTAATACATTAATGTTCATTATTAATTGAGCTAAATAGGGCAAGGAGCTCCCCTCCTTAAATGGAGTGGAATAATTTCTGACATTAGTCACGCAGTACCTCTCCTAAAAATTATCTACATCTGTAACTTATTTGTTTATTAAACCCAAGAAATGAAAAAAAAAAACAAAACCTGAAACAACTCAAATCCAAAAAACCCCAAGGAAATGGATAGGAAGTCACCTTTTCTGTTTCCATTATACACAAGAGTCTCCCTTGGTATTTACATCATTATGTAAAATAGATTTTTCCTATTCTATCAACGATTTTGGACTGACCTGTTTAACAGAATTTACAGTGGTTTTACTGCACTTCTGCTCCTTTTTATTGTGTATTGGTATGTTCTTCTAAGTACAGGGAAAAACACGTGGGGGTTTACCATCTCAAAAAAGAAACACAAGTCACCATTTCCTTGTGTTCAAACACATGAGCAAACAAGCTGCAACTGCTGGATTATCACCACACCTAAATGCAGCAGTTACCTCACTTAATTTGTCTCCTAAGGTAAGATTCCTAACTAATTCTTAATTAATATTACTACTACTTATGCAATTAATATTACTACTACTTAAGCAACAGACTTACGCACAGCCTGTCAATTAGCAGAATTTCCCATTGAAAATCTTTGAGTCAGGGCAGGTATTTTTGACAGTCCTGTAATTTTTTCATATCTCTTCTTATATAGTGATGGTAAACCAAGAAAGACAATTGCAGGGAATATTGGGAACTAGGTCAGTGAAGTCTGTAAGACATGAAAGGTGAGAAAATTGGAAAAAAAAGGAAAGAAAATCAACTAAGATGACAGCAGCTGTAAAAATCAGTGTAAGGAATCAAATCCTGGAATGGAAGAGAGATTAATTGGGTTGTATAAAAATATAAATGAAATAAGATGCTAAGATGGACATCATTCAGATTTCTACAGAAAAATCAGTTTCCAAATATACAAGGTCTGCATGCCAGTTCAAATGCACAGACCCTTTTATAAAGCAGAACTTGCACCACCTCAGCCAAACCCTGTCCTGATATTTTTAGAGGGGTTTTACCTCTGTGGAGGCATAAATTCCCACCTTTTCCTGAATATTGCTGTAAAGTTTCAGATTTTGTGATGGTTCACTTGCTTTCCTAGGACATCATCAAATGTCAAATGTATCCTTATGCTACAGAGTGGACAATCTAATGTTTGTTTTCTGAAGACAGGGTGCAAAAAAAAATGTTTGCAATCCGAGGGGAAAAAAATAATCATTTTCCATAAGCATCTTGCTTTTTTCCCCTCAGCTTACCAAACTCCCCTAAAAGCTATCTTACTCCATTATGTCAGCTTACTCCCAAGAGGTACCTCCTGTCACATATACACCTTTAAAGCAAGGCATAAAAACCACATGAGGCCATTTTCAAAACTAAGTTTCACAGTTTGAGGTAATTTGCAACTGTTGTTTTAAAACCTTATAAACAGGTGCAACATGGTAAAAATGTGAAGGGTGCCTGCTGCAGCATCAGTACCTTTCCTTCATATTTTGCATTCTGGAAAGCAGGCTCGGTTCCCTGCTGAGTCAGGTCTTAGTAGGGACTGAAGCGTGTTCTGAAGGCTGTTTATCCCCTTCTTTAGCTCTCTGCAAAAAGCTCCTGGAGATCTCATCTTCCAGGGTACCTCTCCACCCTGCAGCTCTCCTGGACTTTGAAGAGAATAAGGATTCCTTCTATGTGGATTTCATTTACAAGAAGAGACAGATTTGACACTGTTCCCTGCGCCCTTTTTTTTTGATAACAGTTCTGTTAATTTTTATTTCCCCCACCTTAGTTAAATAATTCCTTCTACTTCTATCAACTTCTACCTACCTTCCCCTTTCCATTTCTCATTCTTTAAAAATAAATACCTTGCTAAGCTTTTTGGTTTCAATTTCACTTACAACTTGTATTGCAACATAGCACCCTTTTAGACTTGTGTTGATAAGCACAGCTCCCAAATGCTGAAAGAGCTCCTCTGGAACATTTTGGGCAACGATGCAGAAGGCACTTAAGATCCTTTACTTGTAGGACATCAAGATTTTTTTTGTGTGTGTGACTAGATTCAGTGAGGATTTCTGTACAACTGGTTTCATTTTATAGATTTGGGAAGAAGAACTGCACAGAATCATAACATTAATTCTAGCTTTAGTTAAGGTCTGTTTAATGTGAAGTGCCCACTTTACGCTGGCAGACAAATTACCAATGGGGCAACTAGAGAATGCATGAATGATAATGTACAGACAAGCTTTTTATTATTTATTCATAGAAAACAGTGGGTTTTGGTGTGCTGCTTTGAAAAATGTTCAAACTAGTAGAATATAATGAAAGCACAGTGAAAATTCTATTTCATTAACATTTAATCATAAATCGCTCTTTAATATAAAACATAAAATAAAAGTCTGTCATAAGCACTTAGGTGTAGGGAACGGAGAAAGTCTGCAAAAAGGGGAAAGGAAACATTGTGGTGGGTTTCACTGTTCCTGTTATCTGTCACTTCAGAAGAAAAAAAATAAGCAAAGAAACAACAGTCTCCAGCTAAATCTCACAACTGGTCATGAAGAAACTGCTTGGATATTTCACAAAACCTTACATTTTGATGGCTAAAAGTATTAGCATTATCTATGGGCAGGGAAACAATGATTGTAGCAAAATCACAACAGCTCAAGAGCAGCAATCTAGCCCAGGACTCTGTTACCCAGATAAAAAATAATCAGAACTTCAAGCTGCCAGAGCAGATTCAAAAATCTTTTCCGTGAAATATCTATTACCATGTTTATTGTATAACAAGTATTCTCAAATTCCCCTTAGAGGTATACAAGAGTGATGCACAAATAACAAGCTCTTACCCACAACAGATCTTCAAGGCTTATAGGAAATTAGATCTTTATAAAATACTATAGATTACGTCCCTTTTTGAGACCTCTTGTCAGAGGGGTCTTATTCGTTACTCTACAAATACAAATGCAATATTATACTATCAATACTGATTTGAGCAACACCAGCCTGTCAATTAGCAGAACACAGCAGTAGACACTGAGGACACAGGCTACAACATTTTTTAGGTTCAGACAACCTGCCTGACTCTGACAAAGAACAGAGTGATTCTTATTGGGGACCATCTATCAATCACTGCCATCTGTGAGACTCAGTCCCTTTCTGACAACACAGTATCATCTTCTTCCTTTAAAAGCTCTTTCTTTCCCTAAAGAATGGTCCACCACCTGAGCAGAGCCTGTACCTGCAGCCCTTTATACATTTCAATGTCAGCAGCTAGGATGGAAGACCATGTTTGACTCCTGTCATAGTAGTCCTAAAAAGCTAAAAAAGTGTTCAAAAACCCGAAAAAAAGCATCAATTACACTATTGTGACTGCTTTCTCCCAGCCATCATCAAAAATTCTGACAAGCCAGCCAAGCAACCAAAACTCTTGATAGGTTTTGCCATAAAGCAAACAAAAAACCCCAAACAAAACAAATCTAAAAGCACCTTTTTATGTGCTTTGCTTATATCCCAGAGGCTGCTCAAACAGCCAGCTCTGCAGCCTGCTCAGGAAATGAGCATTTAGGCAACATAGGTTTTCCCAGAGGCAAGATTTTTTTTTTTTTAAGGAGAAGAAAGCCCTTGGAGAATGTTTCCTTTAAGCAGCCTCCTCTGTTTTACACGGATGTAGTTTGAGCATAAAGCCCCCATTGATCACAGATGAGCTAGGAAGGCTGAGGAGAGGCAATCCTCCAAGCAGGCAGGTTTCAAGCTTGAGGGTTTTTTCCCCCCAGTCAAGCTCTTTGTTACCAGGTCACCTTACCAGACACTCTTCCACTGACTTTTTCTGCTGAACAGTATGGCTGCATGTGGTGAGGAATTGATGTTGTGGGCATGAAATGATACATTTGAATCAATTGCTGAAGGCATCATTCAGGAATTGTGGGCCATTATCCCCCAACTGGATATTATTCCCATTATTCCCTATCTGGAACCCCAGAGTGAGTGACCTGTGGTTCACAAATATCTTTGTGTACCACAAGCCAGGCAACACCTCAGTGATGAGCCAGGGATGCTCTATGAATAAAGGGCAAAACTTCCCACTGAATAATAGCAAGCAGACCTATCACCGGATCTCTTGGCATCAGTCCTTTTATGCTTGTTGTCTTCCCTGACTCCTGCACATTACTTTTGGGTATCCACCTTCAGAAATGGCTTCTATTCATTCCTCTCTGGGCAAGTTGGTTTACCTTTGTACAGCTCAACCTAACCAAGACAATCACTGTAAACTACTGGCATTTCTGTGCTGTAGCTGTCATTAGCATTTCTTCTCTTCCACATCCTCTGAACAGATACAGTCAAGTGCAGTAACTTCAGAAACAAAGCCTTTATGCCTAGATGAATCAATTTTTAATCAACATTTGTTGATCTTTTACTTCCAGAAACTGCTTCAAAGACTTTAAAGAAGAATCATCCTATTTCTTGTTGAAGTATATTTGTAAAAACCCAAACTATTCATTTGTCTTTGGGTTACACAAGCTTTAAGATTCTCTATTTTTTCTTTCAGTCTTTATCAGAACTCTTAAATTTCATCTCAGTCAGAATCACAATTCGGATTTCAATCTTGTGATCACACAGAGCACTAATTTTGTATGCCTACTGCTCCATTCATGATCTCAGCCTTATCACTTCTAACAGCTGAAAGAGCACCCAACTCCACCAATTAGCTGACATATCAATTTCCTGTAACATCTTTCCCAAGTAACATTCCATTATATATACAGATGAAAGTTCTCTTGAAATTTTGCCATTGCTTTGTCCAGCAGTCTACCATCACCTTTGGGCTTATTACACTGCAGCACAGATACTGATACTCCACGGCTATAGGACACTTTATCACTAAATCTGCTGCTGTGCATTTGTTCACTAGAAATTTCCACCTAAGGCTTCCAACTAACAACTTCCAGTGTTTGAACCTTTCAGAAGAGGATTCAAGTACTTTTGCTTGTCTGCTTTTGGTGGATACTTAATTCTGATAAGTACACAATACAGAGGTATGTTAATCAGCAGCCCTTTGTCCTAATTAATAAGGAAACTCTTCAGCATTTAATTCAAAGCATGAGAGCAGTTCCACAGCCTTCAGGGACACAGAGCTAATGTCCATTTTCCAGATGATATGGTTGCAGAGAGGTTACACAGGTGCTGATAACTACTGTCATGCTTATCATGCTCGTCCCTTTATTAGACTTCAATGTGTGTTTTTAATCAAAAGAAACTTCACCAGGAATTTGTTAAGTTTCAGTATATGCCAATTTTGAAACGTGCAATTATAGTTTGATACAAGACTGATTGACTGCCCTATGTAGCACAGGCAATGACAACATTCTTAACCTTGTGCAGGGTGCTCCTTTACAGCCTCTGCTCTCATTTGCCTGTATTTTAACCATGCCTTCCATTTCAAAGTCTGCTTTAGGCTGACAAAATTCAGAAGGTTCCAGCTGAACCCAGAGTTCAACTGAGTGTTAGAATGGGCTGCAAATCCCACTCACACACCCTCTGTGCATTCTGAGTGCCTGAGAACAGCAAATACTTATAAGTAAGTAAAAATCAGACTTAAGGTGTTTTAGTGTCCAAGAGCAGTGACAACACTTATGACAACTTTTGGTCTTACTATTGTGATTTCCCACCATGACATGGGAGAAAACATAACTAATATTAACATTAATGAACAAACAGACACTGCAGAGACAAGGATCACAGAAAACCTTACACATGCAATTAGCATTTTTTACATTCAGTGGAAGTTTTCTATCATAAGCCATGGAAAATAAAGCTTTGTCTGAACATATGAACAATGAGTATAAATATAAATGTTGAATAACTGTTCATTTCACAAATGCCTTCCACCCAGAATAACATGATAGAGAAGTAATGTAAAAATAGTTTGCAGTTGTGCAACTAAACCCCTTACTGCAAAGCATAAGCAAAATGGCTTGAGCAGAGTTAATTTGATGATTTCTTAACTTGTGACCACTTAGCCTTTATATGTTTATTAATGTTGAGTTGTTGTTTTTTTTTTTATTATTATTCCTAATTAATTATTAGTAGATACTACACAGGGAGGAAGGAACTCCTTCAGCCACAGGCAAAGGGCATGTGACAAAAGGACTGTGTAGTATTCTCCAAGCTCATTTGTATGGGGCTGGAATTCCTCACAGCCTGGGCTGCCATTTTTCCCACTTTATGTTCACAAGCTCCCTCCTCTCTCGGCAGCAGCGTGTGTTTGTGGTAGTGAGGGACAGATGCTCAATCTCAACAAAGATCAATGTGGCTCCAGGGAGCACTGGAGCATCTTTTCCCTGATATTAGACTGCACTATCCTGAGGCTGTTCCTATGTGGCAGATTATCAGGTCGCCAGTCTGTCTTTAAGATAGCTCTCTTTATCTTGTTTTTTAAAATAAGAATGTATATTTAAAAGACATACCTGTCCAATAATAAGAGGGACTACAACAGTCATAAACAGCTGCGAGAATATGGATGTAAAAGGCACAGAGGAGGATGATCCAAGCTACAAAATAAAGATATATCATTAACATTGCACTTTTTCTTAGTATCTGCAAATTTCATACACAGATATCACACATTAATATGCATTTTATTTTACACATATAAACTGGGAACTATGTGCACTGGAAGTAGTTGCCCATGTTTAATAGTTAAGTCACAATAAAGCATTTGGTGTTTCACAAAACAGAGCTAAACCAATCTCTGATTATTTTATAACTTAGGGTAATATTTCCATCAATATTCATTTTATTGAAAACCTGCTGCACATATATGCCAAGTAAATTATATAAGCATTTGTAGGATGATAGTCTAAAGAGACAGGGAGTGAATCCTCCTAACTAAACAGTTAGCTTGACTTACTTTACCATTTATACAAACATCAAACAACAGAAGTCAGTGTAGTTATTTCAATAAATAAATGAAAATAATGAAATCGTGAAGAAAACATTCACATGTTCTATTTCAGTGCTGTCTAAAAAGAGATACACTGGAAGTATAGAACTACTCTTTCGTTAAGACAACTGAACTGACAGTCTTAGTCTTCAAATAGTTGATCTCTCTAACAATAATTGTAAATGCTACAAGTATTTTTTTTTAAGATACTGGTTGAAAACAGGAACACACAGCCAGTGGGGTTTTTCAAACCTGCCTCAGAACGTGTAGGAAAATATACAGTATTTTTTACATTCTGACTGGACTTGTTTTAGGCTAGGTAATTGGAAAGTTTCCTTTAATGTAATTTCACACCTCTAACAGCAATGGAACACACATTAAAAAACATACACTAAGAAGACTGAATAGCATTTTCAGAGCTCCCACAGACAATCACTTTCTTCACAATGAGGCAAAGGACACAACATTAAGGTTTTCACAGATCCACTCTATTTTATATTTTACACTTCACTTTAAAGATTCTCAAAATGACAACAGAGTACAGAATCTTTACAGCACCATCTAAATGATGCTGATTTCCTAAAGCATTCTTACATACATCATTCTCATAAATGATACTTTTCACACTTACCTTCCTTTCCCAACTACCTTTGTGACAGACAAGGTGATCATGCAATCTAGTAACTTTCTATAAGCCTGCCTTGAAAAATCAACATATGGCTATACAAGTGGGTTTGGCATAAAATAAGATTCTTCATAAATTTGAAGAACAGAAAAATCAGAAATTTCATAGAGTGAAGTATTTTAATTTATGCAGAAATGTAGAAGTGCACTGCTTTTTTGTACATTTGTACATGCACCGCTCAGGAAATGGGTGAACGTCTCTGTGGGGGATGTCTCTGGGCAAACTGAGCTTCTGGTGCAGGCAAATGGCCTCAGATTTCTTATGTCCCTTGCTGAATATACTCTGGGTCGAGAGATTCAGGAGGAATACACAGGATCTGGCTGTTTCCTATGTGCTACCTGACCTGGCAACATCAGCTAAGACTCAGTGTGACTGCTTAACAAATCACAACATCTCACCACCGTCACCTCCAGCTTTAATGATGTGGGAACATGGGAGGGGACCTGAGGATGATGCCACAGCTGAGAATTTTGGTCTGCAGGTAGGGACTCTGTGAGCCTAAATTTCCCACAGAGTCAAGAGGGGGAAGTAAAAGCTTGCATAGGAAGACTCAGATCACCCACAAGTACCCAAAGTCTGGCAGTGCAGCCACATTCCCAAGGGACACAGGGCATTCTGAGTGTTTCCCTACTGAGAGCACAGACCTCCAGCATCCCACTCAACTCCTTGTTGTTTTAATTCTTGTAAGAAGCTTCTGAAATTTTAAAAGGTTCTTAGTTTTTCAAATTGTATTTGGACTTATTGTTATGTGCTGAGGAGCTAAAAGCATTACTTACTGTGTATTCCAGGAAACCTTTTCAAGTGAAAGTGAAGATTTTTAAACTTTAAAATCTGCCTGGGCCACAGAGGAGTCAGTCTAAGCAAGCCAGGACACTTGAACAGCTTCACAGAGCTACAACACTTTGGCACTGACTCCTGTGCTTTTCTATAAAAATGTTGATTGGACTTTGCTCACTACTTTTAAGTTTTATGCTCAGTGGATGCATAATCAGTTTCTAAGTCAGAAATGAAAAACTATTCAATAGTATTCAACAGACTGCTGAAAAAGGCATAGTCTTGCCAGCTTTTTAAAATGCTACTTCAAACATAGTGTCTTCAAACTGTTGGGAATTTTTAAGCACTTTGTGTATATATAAGGATATGTTCTGCTTAGGATGTGGAGCTTTCGGTATTTGTTTTGCTGTGTGTTTTAGATAATTACAAACTGATTTAAAGGTACTGATACTACATCTTCAAACAGACTACTAAACTTTGTTTCCCTCTATATATTTTGACAATAATTTCAGTGGGCAGTTTTTTATCAAAATCTATCTGTTAGATTATGTCTATCAACTCTTGTATTACCTTACCCTTAAATATATTTCCTGAGAAAGACACAGAAGATAAGATATAGGCTGAAGAGAAGGCATGAACTTCTCAATCACACAGAAAATAAAGATAATTTAATCCAGACTCCGGACATACAGTGGTTAACCACAAAGAATCAAAAATACTAAAGAACCCAAGGCTAATGGAAGCATAATTTGACCAGAACCTTCTCAATATTTTTAGCATGAAAACTCATCAGGTCACAACTCTAAGTGTCCCATGGACTCTCAGACATTACCTGGGCTCCAGAGTTCCTTTGAACTATCTTTTGGATATGTTTGCCATGCTTGTTTTGAGAAAGAGAAGTGAGAATTGAGGAAGCAAAAACCTTGATATAAGGTTAATCAAACCTTCCTACACACTTACAAAATGCAAATATTTTGTCAGAATGAATAAAAAGGATTTCACTCAGGTTTTAGTTGGATCAAGCAAAGTTCTGCGCTCCATTAGCTGTCATGACAGTTGTTTTTTTTAAGAACTCTCTAGATGATTTGCATTGTACAGAAATTAGTATTAGGCTGATTTCATTAGGCTGAAATTATTAGTGGGCTGATTATCTTTGGCTGCCCTCCTTGTTATAATAATCTCCACGCCTAAAAATGAACCATTCTTCAATGGCAAACAGATGTACTGTAAGAACTGGCATAAAAACATCATAAAATCACACTGCTGATTTATAGCTGAAAAAACACTACCCCTACCTGATTGGAATGGTGTATGGAAGATAAAATGCACCACTTAATGAAAAAGGAATCACAAATTTCATGCCACCATATTATCCATGCTTGTTTAGGAACATTTTTTAAAGTTTGATATTGTGAAGAGATTGTTACATACCATTCTGGAGAGCAGCCTTTCAGTTAAAGGTTTAGTAATAAGCCAGCCCTGCTTTAATGGACTCACTATTCAAGAAAAGACCCTGAAAATTCTTGATTAGTGAAAGATACTTTTTACTTAAATAATCTGAGTGATTTCAGCAGGGTAACTCAGATAAGCAGAAAGATAATCCCAGGCAAATCTTCTCAAACAATTCTGTCACCATGCAGTACTTCAAACCTGACCTGCAGCATTCTTGCTACTTTAGTCCTAGACCCTTCTTCTCAAGAGACTGCCTGTTTTATAAAAACACACCAAATAATTTAGTGGGTTTCTTTATGAGGTTGTGGTAGAAACACTGGCTTATCCTTAATTAAAAGGATATTTTAGATATATTTAACTGGATATGAAAACAAACCAAAGAGTAAAACCCAAACTTCTTGCATAAAAAACAAGACAATTCCATCTCCCAGCCTAGACTGCCTGCAAAGCCAGACACTCCATTCTCATCTTTCTGGCTGACCAGGCAGGTATCACAGGGGGTGTTCCCACATCTACACTGCCATGGGCTCAGAAGAAACACATCATGCCAGTCCCACCAAATGACAGCCCAGTGACACATGTGCTGCACACACTGTGCCCTCTTTGGAGCAGGCTGTCCTTTGGGGGCAGCCTTCACCCTCCCAGTGCTCTCCTGCAATTAATGTTTCCTCAGCTTGTGTCTTTGTGCTCCCTACACACCATCAACCAGCCCCAACCTCACCAGTTGCTGGGCACAGAGCAGGAAGAGAGGCAGGGGTAAATAGAGGGCAGAACTGATAGGGAGGGGCACTCCTGGCTGCTCTTTTACACAAGATATTCAACTTTAAGCTTTTCTTTTCTACATTCTGGTGGAAGGGTCTGGCTACTCTGACACCCCATTTAAATTTTGCATTCAATGCTGTATTGTCACAGCTTCTGGTTGCCTCATCCAGCCCAGATCCAGCTGCCTCAGAGGCCTATCTGCAACACCCCATGCCCCAATCCCTCTACATCCTGCTGGGGATGGCAGGCCCATTACACAAAGGCCATGGAATGCAATGCACTTTTGGAAAAGAGGTGGATGGCATCCAGTTTAGTGATGAAGGGCAATGAACAAGAGTTAGCGGCTGAACAAAGCCCTCCCTTGCTCTGGACTCCCTCCAGAGCCCTCACCCTGACCCAGTTGTGGCAGCATGTTACAGTGCAGCAGAAAAATAACCAGGTGTCCCTCAGAAAGCCAGAAATGGAAACGCTGTGATGGAACTGCCACGGCAGCAATGGTGCTGAGGCTCTGGGAAGCAGGGAGCACTTGGAAGAGCACTGATGTCCTCCTGTGCCCACAGTGCCCAGCTCCAGATTTCAGCCGGGATGCGGAGGGAGGGCATTCCTACACAACACCTAAGCAGAGCTGCCAGGTCACTGGGGTGTCCTTCCCACCCCCCTCTTTACAGGCAGTCACACACACAGCATTTGGATACCTTGGTAAAGCACAGAAGCCGTGCAGGAGATGCCAGCTCCCAGCCACTGACCCACAGTCATTGACTGGTACTGAAATAATCCACCTGGAATGGGTGGAAAAGGGAAGGGGAGGCAGATCACTGAGAATGGGATTTCTATAGGACATGTTTAAATTTAAAAATAAAGGTTTTAAGCACACCTGTCAAAAACTGCAAATTGTCTCTTGCCTCAGAAAGGGGTATGGTATCCAATACCATCTCGAACAGAGATGGTACCCAATGCTTTGGCAATCATGTATTTTAACAAGGAGACCTTTCACTATTATTCTTAAAAATTAAACTTAAATCCTCCAGTTTTTCTAAATAACTACATATATTTTGCAAATTCTTGCATGTTCTATATGTTTGTGCGGCTGTGGGAGTCGATTAGGCACAAATGAAAAAGTATCTATTTGTCTACATATACCCTCCAGTTCTGTTGCCAAATTAAAAAAAAAAAAAACAACAAAGTTTCACATTCAGAAGTATGGAAAACCAAAAGCTGACAATCTTGCCCTTTTTTATTTCCTAGGTTGGGCAATGATATTTCAGGTTTCCCTTGTTAAAGTGATCGCAGATGCCTAATCCCCTTTGGGTTCCCCTATGACACATTAAATACCTAGCCAATCCAAACACACCTGTGGATTTTAAAGCCATTTATAGAGCTATAAAAATAACCATAGGTATTCTTCATCTGAAATACACCAGAGCTACTCCTCCACTTAACTGTGGTGCAATGAGCTGGAGGGTTAATGTACAGAAACAAGATCAAGTTTACAACCCAGAAACACCTAAATGGGAATTAGATTAATACCCTTGGAGATCAGGGACTTAAGGACTTGCATCCAAAAATTCTGCTGCAAACAAAGGCCTGGAAAGGCTGGAAAGACACAGATTAATCAATACAGGGTAGTTAAGAACCATGAATATTATTTATCCATGAAAAAGAAAACTGTGATGTAGCAGAAGAAATAAATCAGTGGAGATAGGGGATACTGGAGACGTTGCACAAGGCCTGGATAAGCCTTTGGTGAAGCAAATTGCACAACTGTGCATGGTTTGTATTACCTGGGCTGAAGACGGAATTAAACCTGGAGGAGGTGCACAAAACACCTCAGATTAAGGGATTTGTTTTATGAATTCAAATATTAGAAATGCATGGCTTGCTTAGCCTAGCTGACTGAAGGCAGGCAAAGAGAAAGTCAGAGCCAGGGTGATAAATTTCATAGAACCGCTATTCAGATGTATAACACTAGCAACAAAGACAGAGGAATTACACATCTTTAACCAGTACTTACTGGAAATTAGTTTTCTGTTCATCAGAGACACAAGTTTCTAGCACTGCAAGGGTGGAGGGAGAGCAAAAATCCTTATTTTTAGGTTGGATCATGCTCAGCTCTGAGGTGAATTGCACAGCATGGAAAAGAGGTGGATTGGGTGAGTCAGGATGGGATTCTCCTGGTAGCCTGGTTCTATGATCCTGTTAAAGAAGTGTGGTTAACTTCTGCCCATGTTGGAGCAGGCTGTGCACTAGAAAGGCTCCCCTAGTTTTACAGAGAGGAAAATCTCAAGAGCAATAACACTTAGAAAAGCACCTAGAAATACCTACAGCATTTTATGTGTGAGTCAGGATCAGGGAGGGTCCCTATTATTCTCTGTTACTTGTTCCAATTTAAATAGCAGACCCATAAATGGTGCATGAGAAAAAAGCAATAAAATTATTAAGTAAATATTTCACAGCAGTCATTGAAAAGTTGTAGTTAATTGTAAAGAGTTTGGATCAGATCAGAGAATTTTATTTTCCCAATGATTAAAGAAGAAAGGAAAGAGTGAGGTAAATAACCAGGTAGAAATAATAATGCACTTTAAATCTTCCACATGAATGAGTTGATCTGTTAATAGCTAATGCACTGTGCTGCTCCCCCTCCCTTCCCCCCCACTGTAATCAGCCTTTTGTCACATACCAGTGAAATCCATTAGCTGCAACTTCCTTATCAACTTCCAAGGCTTTCCAGCTACTAAGATATTTGCATATTTAACGATTCATTTGACTGGTATCAACTCTCATTTACTAAGTGCTTGAGAAGAAAAACAAGGCATAGTGTGTAGAAGTTCTGTTTAAAAAACAAAAAAGTACTGACAGCTCCTTTCAATAAACAGATTTATCTGGATTAATGGGATGAGAGTTGATTTGGTAAAAAAATCTGAGAAGTATCAACAACTTTTGGACCCATATTTTAATTTAAAGATTGTGAATACAAGTGAAAGCTCTTTAGCATTTAAATCAGCTTCTAATTTCACTCACTTTATTTATTTCACTTTTCTTTGCGTTACTTGCACCAAATTTCCTTCACTTGTCCACTCCTGAATTATTTCAGCAGTGCTACTTTCTAGTAGTTATGACATCACCACTACAACACCAACAGAAAAATAAAAATTCAGATATCAAGAACAAGCTGATAAAGCCTCGGAAAGATCCTGTTTTGACACAAATGCCCTGGTAGTTTTATTGGCAAAGGAGCTAATGGGGGAGTAATGCCTGACAGTCACACAGAGGGTTTGTCAAGTGTATCCTTACAAATACACATGCATTTTTGTATTGGGTCTTTAATTGCTCCGCAAGCATCATTCTGAAGAATGTGAAGTATATAAAAATGTAAAATACTGACTTATCTCTAATATTTTTTGATGGCTTTCAATAGAAGTACATAGATTCACACACTTAAGACTTCTGCTACTTTGATAACTAACCTTGGAGAAAGCAAAACTTCTTTTTCTGCTTTAAAAATGTTCATGATGGATCTGTTACTCTCCAAGTGTGCACAGTGACAAGAGGGGGATGGACAGCCTCACTCTCTGAATGCTTTGGTACACAGCCTCCTAATCATTGCTAATGTGGCACTGCAGAATGCTGCAAAGAAATATCAAACAGCATCACCTCAAAACTGATTCAACTTGCTTTGTTTCTGCTCACCCCATATATGAGCTCCAGTTATATAAAGTTTATGGGACACTGGCCATTTGTAACATGTTTGCCGGGAATATGGCATATTAACTGTTAATAACAAGGGTTAACCTGAGGATGATGATATTGCTGATTAACATATCTGGGAAGAAAGATTCAATAGCTTCTTATCAGGAAAAATGTTAATCAGAGGTATCTGTGACAAAGATATTCTTTATAAAGTTTAGCTAAGCATCCTCATACAGTTCAGTAATTAGGCCTTCATTAAATTAATCTGAACTTCTTAGAATGTTAATTTTGAGTAAGCTTTACACCAGAAGCTTCATAGCAGAAATATACTTTTCAGAAATGTAACTGACTTCCTCTTCAACACCATTCACTTAAGATGATAAATTATTTGCATTAAATGCATTATTTATTACAGTTTCAACATGCCTTTATCAATGTTGTTTAGACAATTTATATTTACATTACTGGGCAATTATGAACAAAAAGACAGCTCAGAACATTATATTCTCTGGTGCACACAGGGCAAAATATAAACAATAACTGCTACCTCAGGTTAAGCTATATAACAAAAACAAGCTAATAGACAACAATGTATTTTATTTCTGGCAGCAATAAAGGTATTTTATGCACTTTACACAGGCAGAATAACAAATATGAACATTCACCCTATCATAGCACAACTCAGTGGAAGAGTTAACGCTCACGAGTATCAGATGCAGAAACTAAAATTCATTGATGATGTTGACTTGAAAGGCCCATGAATAGCATTCAGTAGCTCAGCTCAGTTATTGTAGAAGTAAATGGAAGTTTTATTGTGAAAGCTGAAAATTCCATCCTGTATTAATTAAGCATTAAGGCTAAGTTGCATGACTAAACTGCTGAATGGTTCAGAGAAGAAAGCCAGGACTTTTCTAGTCCATGTTTCTCACTCCACAGTAACTCCACAGTCCCACATGAAATGATGGAGCTGCAGGTTGTAAGCAAGCACACAGAAACATGTGAACAGTGTGCTTGAATCTACTATTTGCTCACCAGGCCAGATGCATCAAGGGAGCTCAGAGGAAAACTAGAGAGGTTCACATGAAAAAAGGGTTTCAGCAATTCAAACCACAGACTGCCACAGGACATGGGAACTCAGGTTGTGCACATTCAGCTGTCCTAAATACCTGTCACAGGATAAACTGAACCTTCAGAGAGGGCAGACTTCATCTTAGCAAGGTGTGCTGCTGGGCTGACCAGAATACTGCTCTTCATCTGTGAAACCCTCAACAAAGACCTCAACAAGTTTTAAATATTTATATAGCACAAGAGAAGTCCTCAAGTTTTGGGCTCTGTGACAAAAACCCACAGTTCT
This sequence comes from Spizella passerina, assembly GCA_013401375.1. Taxonomy (NCBI): domain Eukaryota; kingdom Metazoa; phylum Chordata; class Aves; order Passeriformes; family Passerellidae; genus Spizella; species Spizella passerina. Next base: position 25,002 of record WBNQ01090386.1, read on the forward strand.
TGTAACTCCCCTCATCCCCAGACTGTTTATCACTCTGATGACAAAGCAATTCATGTGTGTATCTGCCTCAAGAAGAACAAGTCCAAGTCATGTTAGAAACCACCCAATAATTAATGGGAATTTTACACACTTCTCATAAAAATGTTTCCAGGGCTGGTAGGAAGAACAGAGACATGATTTGCCTTCCTGTTCTTGTACACATGAAGTTTTACCACCTCCTCTGAGAGATAATAGTGAAAACTGCAATTTATGGGGCAGAATATCTCGTTATCTGCCTATAAAGACACCAAGGAAAGAACTTTATCTTGCCTGAAAATATATACAGATCTTTCCTTAACATCTCAGTTTCTACAGAAAATACCCACTTTGACTATTCAGTGCACCAAACTCAGTGA
>WBNQ01090388.1:0-29791 GCA_013401375.1 Spizella passerina
GAGGAAGGCAGAGGAAGGCAGAGGCAGGGGCAGAGGAAGGCAGAGGAAGGCAGAGTTGTGCAGCTGTCAGAGGCTACATGCTGCCTGCAAGGCAAGGACAGTCAGAAACAACAGCCCATCCATGTGCACAATACCTCTGAGCCAAGCACAGCAACACCAGGCTGAAACCAACAGCAAGAACAGGGATGCATCCTTAAAAATTTCTATAGTGATCTCTCAGATATTTAAATGTCTTTCTTGTACCAGCATCTGGCAAGTTCTTTGCTAGCAACAGAGCTGATTATTGACTACATTCAACAATTTTAGTCACCTATATAATAGGAAATATGCATAACAGGATGATGGATGAGTGGTAAGACATTTGCAGCTTTGGGAAAGGGAGATTATACTTCCTTTATTCTGGAAAATATTGCATTGATAATACAAATACATGTACATTAATAAGGCAGGGAGAGGAAATAAAATGGGTGACAAGAAGGCAGAACATTGTCAGGTCTAGAGAATGAACCAGTTACACTTGGATCAGCTGAGGCTCCTCGGATAACTGGTCCAGATACTGGCACATAAGAGAAATTGTGCCTTCCACAGCTTTCAACTTCATAAATTCCCAGCCAAAAAGTCTCAGAACCGATTGAAAATGGTGAAGAGCTCTGTGGTGACAGGAACTGATGTCATTCTGAGTCAAACCTTTGCTTCCACAGCAAGAAACTTTAATTGCTTTGTGAGCAACATCACAACAAGAGTTGTCGAGGAAGAAAACTGTAAGAACAGATTTTAAACACATAGAAACACTGTCTCTGTGAAAAGCTATACTTTCAGATATTCATCTCAAGGAAAGAGAGATTAGAATAAGTATTCTGGGCTAAGAGCAAAATTACAGTGGCCTTATTAACTCGGAAAATTACACTGGTATAAAACTGGTGATACAATTCAGACTTAATGCAAATCTTCTCATCCATATATCCAGAACAAAACCAAACCCCAAAATATATAATAGATATGTCTGGTAATTTCTTGCCTTTAACCTGCTGTAAGCCTTTCCCTTATGGTGTGATGAATGTTGCTAATTGCAATAAAAATACTGTCACGAATGAATGAAATAATTTCACACTCATTCTCTATGGGAATTTATATAAAGCTTGAAACAGCAGAGACTTCTGCAAAAACAGAAAAAGTCTGTCATATTTAAATTAATTCTGGGATGTTCACAACTTTAAATAGAAGACAAAAAATTACAATTTTTAAACTGTTAGTAGTAAATTCACTGGATCTCCTCCCTGAAGTGGAAGAAATTTTCATCTTTATTCCATATATATGTGTACTTCAGTGTTATAGGAGCTGAGGTGAAATAACTCCTGGGGTATGTTTTCCTTGCAGTACTCTTCAGAAGGCTTAGGAGGACTGTGCTGCTCCCAGCAAAGAGGGCACACCTAGACGAAAGGCAAATGCACTGACAGTGTGTGTGACAGCACTCAGCTGCAGACTCCTGACACTCAAGAAATTCAAAGAGGAAGATGAAGGGTAAATATTGATTCCTCTCCCCACAGCCAGCTCCTGATCTTTTATCTACAGCAAGGGTAAATAATTTTGGCATTACAGCTGTATCCTTTTTTCTTATGTGGTTGAGAACTTCATCTGAAAAGAGAGTTTAGGCACCTTCACCAGAGAGACATGCTTCACTGAAGGATGGACAGGTACCAGCTCCTTCTCAGCTATTTATGCCTCTGAAACTAACTTTTCTCCAGTAACCTGGCTGCTTCCTGTTTAAGCACTGTTGAAAGTGCTCCACAAATGCATCTTTCATTTCCTCCCTTTCAGCAGCTGTTTATGACTCACCATTAGCAATTTTAATTATAAAAGCCTCCAGTTATCATTTTTGTATTCTCCCATTATTGCTTATCACTACACACCTAAATCTAATTACTATGAGGTAATTACTGCTGTTGAATTATGACAGTCCTCTATCTTTGATTTAAACTAGTAAAATCAATGGTTCTGCCTCCAAAGAAGCCACCACCATAAAATATTGATCACATAACTTTACAGTGTTGGAAGCAGTATAATTTGGACATTTAAGACCAGCAATTAACAGGAGACTTTGCTGAACACAATGACATTTAAATCAGTAGTGGATGTCCGAAATGCCAGAGAGAGTTATCTACAAAATGAAAGGGTTCCTACTGCTTAATGAGGGTTAAAGATTTTCACTGCCCTGAACCTGGGCCTTGAATACCAATTCCAAAATAATATTTTTTGCATGGTGGTCAAATTATTGTGATACTGAGGAAGGACCTTTCGTTTGCAAACATCCTGCCTGCCCTACCTGTACACCCCAAAGGCGCTGGGGCAGGGCTCTGCCTGAAGGGAAACCATCCCATGTCCCTTTGCCTGATTTTTCAACATGGAGTGGCCTCATGGCTTTTAGTCTGTATCTCTTCACATTCCCCTTGAAGGTTCTAACTTTACAGCCCTGGAAATAGCATGGTACATAACCATTATTTAATAGGATGGATGGGCAGGGCTTGGCCAGCCAACACACAACAAGGGCACCTGGGCTGCAAGGGGTGCTCGTGCCATCATAAGAAAAACCACTGACAGGGAGTTTGAGAGTCCCAGTGTCCAACATCATGGTCCCAGTCCCCAAACTCAGACTGAAGCCAAGCACCCTGACATGAGTAGAGCATGGTTCAATCATCAGCAACCACTGCTCCGCTCCAGAAATCCATTCCTAGAGGGCAAGCAGTGTGCTCCTGGCTGCCACAGACACAGCCTCAAAGAACTAAATAAAACACAGTCAGACCTTTCAGCCACCACTCTGCTGATGATGGTTGGCTGCAACAATTTTTCATCTTTCTCCAAGAAGGACTAACATGTAAATTCATTTACCATTTCCTGAGCATTTTAATTTTCTGTAATAAGACCGATACATCCCAGCTTGAGTTGTCACAGCTCATTGTCCATTGAAATAGATCTGAACTAAAGAGCCCACAGGTTCTAGAAGACCAACTGAACTATGGGAAACCAAAACCTTGAATCTTTGGGGTCTGTATTAAAAATATGGTGTTCCAGTAGTTTCAAACATTGGACATTTTTTCTCCTTCACATTTTTTTAGGCAAAAGAAGCTTAGTTGACATCTTAGTTAGAAAAAGCTCATCTGAAAAACAACTTGCTGCAACTTAGATGGTAAGACAGCTACAAAATCAAGACAAGAAAGAGGCTGAACTACTTTTCTCAAAGCCATTAAAAAAAAAATTGATTGAGTATAGAAGGATATTCCCACTGGCAACGGGGATAGAAAATATTGTCTTCCAAAAGGCAGAATATAAAACACTTATTAGGCTAAGAATTCAGGAAAGTAAAAGGAAGAGTTACAGCCTCTTTTGCTTTATAACAATACCCTTAAAGACAAACAAGCAAACAAACAATCTTATAATTAAAAAAAAAAAAAAACCCACAAGGAAGCCTGCACCCAAAAAAGGAGTCCTCCCTGTATTTTACCCAAACTGACCCCAACTCCAACTGTGTAAGGTGTTGCTCTTCTATGAGTTAGTGAGATGCTGTGATAAGTAGATCTCATATGGGAAATAAAATTCAGATTGTCAACATACCTTGGACAATAAAGGAAAGATATAGATAAAAGCTGCTTAAAAAAAAAAAATTCATCCTATAGCCATTTTTTGGCACAGAATCCTTAGTTTTCTCTCCATATTTAGATTTCAGCTCCACCCTGCTCAATTATACAGCCAAAGTCAAGAGGCTGACTTGACTTTCTTCCTCCAGAACAGTTCTTCCCTCAGCCCTCCTCCTGCCTGCCCCACCGCAGAGGTGGGGTTACAGGAGCCCTCCTTGCCAACAGCATCTTCAAGCACTAGGAGCTGCTGAAGTGGCAGGCATGGGCACACATCACACAGCATTTAACTTTGTCTTTTCTTCTCCCTTCTCTCTGGCAGAGAGAAAGGAGCAGAGACAAAACAGTCTTTAAGAGATATTTAGACTGGTTTGTGTCAGAGGCCAAAACAGCATCACTGCAGGGAAGATACCATTTACTAGAATTATGATTGTTCCTGTCCCCAAATGACTATAATATTTGGGCTCTTTCAAGGGCAAAAGGTTTAAGTATCTGCTGCTTCCCAGCTGTTTGGGAACACTTCTTTCCTTCTGCAGCATAATTACTCGTAGTAAATATGCTTCTGGTTAAATTTTGAGCCATTCCCACTTCTCTGAGCCTCTGCAACACTGCTTTGCTATGCCTCATGCAACTTAAAAGTTTCTAGAATTGTATTTACTTCTTTAAAAGGCCCCATTCCATTTTTTTCTACCTCTGAGGCTTGTGCTCGCTGTGGGGATTTCATAGATGAACCACACTACCACATCCCCTACAGATGAGTACAGCAAAAGAGGATTCCAAACACTCTTTTCACTTCCCCTTGCAGGCCAAGCATCAATCCAGCTTTCATCTCCAAGACTTATTCCAGTAGGTTAGCATGGCAAGGTTTAGGTAGCAGGTTGCTGCAGGTGTGGCTAATGTGAGAATTAAGGTAATTTCTCCAGGCTGAGTCTGTTTTGCCTGTGATGGTCACCAGTGAATGATCTCCCCTATCCTTATCTTGACCCGTGAGCATTTGATTCTCTTTCCTTTCCCCCATCCAGCTGAGGAGGGCAGTGACAGAGTGGCACCTGCAGTGCAGCCAGGTTCAACCCAATACATTTACCTTTTCCAGAAACCCCCGTTTCCATTCTCACTGTCATTATTTCTACTTTCAATTTATCTGTACTCAAATTATACCAGCAGCACATAGAGGGAGAGGCAGATTTATTCCAAAACAAAATGAGCCAAAGTGGAGGGGTTTGAGTATCCCCACAAGAACTGAACCATCTCAAGCCCTCCCCTGTAATTCCTTCTCATTGAAGGCAGGCTGTCACCACTGTAATCAGATTCCATTCCACTCAGTCATTTTTGTAATGACCTAATTCTCCAACGCATCTTGTATCAGGAGGTTCCATTTGGGGTTTCATTTTTGATCCTTTTCACTCTCACCATATCTTTACACATCAAACCACTTTCAGAGTTTTCTTTTTACAGAGCTACCTGCCATCCTCAGGCTTTACAAATGAATTGTTTTCTCCAACAGCCAAGCTTTGCATTTCTAAAATGTTACCAGAAGTAACAGGTGTGCCAAAGCAAACCTTTCTCATACAAAGCAGACCTTGCAATTGTCAAAGGCAGAATTTATATAAATCATTTTTCCTTAAAGGCAAGTAATAACAGAAACCACTTTCTCCAGTCCACTGTTACTTACTCAATGAAAGTTTATAATGCCCATCCTGCTTACATAATTTGTCTCAAAAATCCTTGGCATAGTTTGTCTTCTCTTCCACTGCAGCCATTTCCAATATTTGTTTTCCTTTAAAAAAATCCAGATTAAATAAGCAACTCCTCTTTCCACTGCTTTAAACTACATCCCCCAGGATGTCCATCTTTGAGCTATTTGGACCTTTAGTATTTTAAATTGTGCGGTTTTCTACCATTTGTGATGCAATATTTCCTTATACACAGAAAGTGATGCAAGGTACAAAATCTGATTTCTTATGCCTAGCACATTACCCCTTTGGAGGAGCAGGGCAGGGATGTATCTTGCACTCCATAAATAGTGCAGTCAGTTGCTTGGGCCTTCAGAGACATCCCTAAGATGACATCTAGACTGCCAGGTTTCATCTAGAAGGACACAGGGTGAAGCTGAGGGTGTTTGTGTAGGGGGTGGAGCACACAATTTTCATAATCTGGTAACTTACATACCACCAAGAACTGAGTCTGATGAAGTCACATCCTCTTCAGCCAGCTCTCTCCAGCTGCTAACAAGTTTATTTCAACTGAACATGTTGAATAGTTGAATTGGGCACTTTGCCCACCTTGTCATAAAATGTGACAACTGCCCCGCAGGTCTCTGACCCTAGCTTTTGTATTTAGCAAGTTCTGCAATTTGAAATTTCTCTTAGAAAAAATGGAAATGTCTCTAGCTTGTGCCAGTGAAACACAGATGCAACTTTTGGAGCTATACTCAGACCCTGATGCCCCAGAAAGACAGCTGAACAAAAGAGGAATTATTGTATGCGTGTGTTTCAGCGCTTTCCATCACACACAAAAGAAGGAGCATTTTAAGGTGGGAAACACTGTTCACCAAAGTCAACTGACTGATTTATTATGTAGACCCATATCAGATCCATTTGACAGAAAGAATATTAAAATCAAAATTCTTGTCTATCACCACTTAAGAAAATTTACAATGACTTCATAGTTCCACTCTTTGCAGTTCTCCATGGGGAAATCTGCAGCTATCTTAAATACCTGTGCTACAGGCTAATATTGATGATGAAGAACATGAATAGAAATCATATATTTCCAGAATTTTTTCCTAAGCACTTTTTACAGTAAGATACAAACTTTTTTGAAATACCTATGCCAATGTGTGCAGATTAGATTGCTGTGTGTGCCTAAACTCCTCTCATCTTTGTCTCTAGATCGAAACAGTAAGCCAATACAACAGACTGCAATTTGCAGTAGAATTGATGCCAACATTGAAGAGTCTAGATGATTCTGGAGTTCAGATTTTTTCTCTAGTAGAAGACAGACATTTAGAATAAGAAAACAAAATAGATTTTAGTTGGAACACCATTTTCTGTTAAAACTATTTTAAGGCATCTCTATGCATGATTTTCATATAACTATATAGTTAGCCTACAGCACAACAACTCCTACCCTGGTTTTATTACTCCTTATTACTGCATTAGTTAGGATAAAACCCCTTATTGTATTTGAATAGCCTATTCTGCAAATAGCAGAGAGTCAAAATTGCAGATCAGCACCTCATAATAGTTTACATTTTTACAGAAGACTGCTGTAAATAAAGACACAGCAGTATAATATGTGACCAAATACCCAGACAATCTAATTATTCAAACGTACATTGCATTTTTAGGACTACTGACCAGAATGCAAATTGTCAGTTTTAACTACTGGCTTTGACTGATTTCTCTCTCTCTGCTGTCATGGAAACCTACATTAAAGGCAAAGAAACAATGGAACCTAATTAATGTCTCCTCATTCTTCTGTATAGAAAATGTATTGGGCAATACTTGGTTACATTATGGCAGCACATACAACATGATTTTCCACTGCACAGTTAAAGGATTTCTGCCAAAACAAACGTCTTGCTATGAAAATATTTCAAAAGAGAAATGAGTCAGAAGTACAAGATAGATAAAGGAGAGTCTCTCCCACCACTCTTCCTCCAGATACATTTTGAGGGTAAATTTAGAGGAGGAAACATCACTTTGAAATGTTCTTGCATTCAGACCTTTTATCTGTGTAAGACAAAGGATCACCTTGGGTTAGAAGCAAGAGCCTGTCGGGTTGCCATGAGAGATGTCAGGGTGTGGGTGCTGGCAGAGGGAGGCAGCATCAAGACGGTGGCAAGAGGGTGTTAAAGCAATAATGGAGAAAGAGGAATCTCTCTTCATTAAACTCTTTGTCACCTGCCAGGTTTCATTCTTCTGTGTACTGTGATACCTCTGTACTTCCAGATCTGATTTTTTCCCCAAAGATTCCGTATTTAAAGTGGTACAAACCACAACATCTTGCTTTTCCAATCTTGTCCTTTGCAGAAGGCTCTGCAAACAATGGTACACATGATGATTTTATACCCTGCTGCAGCTTCATGTTACAAATTCAGTATTCACAGAGAATATGGGAGAGGACAGCATGGGTGAAAGTCCTGTAAGCTTAACTGGAACTTTTTATTTATTACACAATGAAGTTCTGTAAGTAGGTTAGACAGGAGATTAGGAATAATGTTTTTTTCCCCAGGTTAAACAATGGATAGTTAGAGAATTTATTCTTTACCACAATTCTAGACTGCAACAAAACCCTCCATGTCTCAGGGAAGGAGATGCATGTTGGACACTGTAATTTAATTTCATTGTAACTATCCATCCTCTTCTTCTGAGAGTTATGAATGAATAAAACAAAGACTCTGCCCAATGTTAAACTGAATCACTTCACACACAACTGATTAAGCAGGGGAAAAAGTGTTTGAGCATATTGATTTCTGCTGATGTGCACCAAGCTGTCTGTCAGTGGCAGTGACAGGAGCCTGGTTCCAGCTGCCTCAGGCTGTCAGCCTGGCTGGGAGGCTGGGCCATGACTCCTGGTCCCTCCTGTGCTCAGCACTGCTCCCCAGCCTCATCGCGTCTGACAGCCCCAGCACTGCAAAGCCACCAACAGCATCCTTATCTTCTTGTGATCTAGAGTTTGTGACAAAGTCATGCTTGCAAGGCTGGAGAGGCATTGTTCAGCCAGGATTTCCTACTTAGACAGAAGCTGGACAACAATCTGGAGGGTCTTCTTTTTCTCTTGTCCCTGGGAAAGAGCACAGACAGACCAGGAGAGCACAAGAGCCTCGGTGACAAAAAAGTTTTCAGTTGTCTTACAAGTTAGAGAGATAAAAGAAAAAAAAGTGTGAAATGAAACAGTTCATTAAAACAGGTACAGAAAAATGAATATAGGATGGCATATAGCAGGCTCTACTTTTCAAAGTTTGTAGTAACAATAATTAAAAATAAATTTCATCTGAATTAGGAGTATCAACCATTGCCACTAGTTATGCAGATACTGTGCACATTGCATCAGTTTTACTAAATAGACAGCTAAAGAAAGAACCACAGACAGCTCTATATTTATTGATGGGCCATCCTGAAGCTGGTATATCAAACCCTATTGAAAAGGTCATAATATTTTCTTGCATTATCTACAGAAAGGAAAACAGAAGGAGAGAGGTATTAAAAAATATGTGGTTCCTCCAGCCACAGAATAAACCCAGGGATACCTCTGAGCAAGTGTTTCTCTGTATGTCACAAGTGAGTGACAGACCTAGCCAAGCAGGAAAATGCCTATCATGATTGATTAGGAACAGACAGACACTGTGTGGAATTCTTTTAAGAGCTCAAAGGAAATTTAAATACAAGCTGGCTGAAAACGCAGTGCCAGCAGAAAAGTGAAAACTCTTCTTTAGCACTGAACTTTGTTAGGGAGTCATAAGAGTATTATTTTTCTTCCTGTTAGTCTAAATGGATCCTGTTGTGCTGCTTAGCTGCCTCAGGCTGCTGAGGTGGACAGTGGTCCAACAGATTTTTACTTGCTGTGTGCAGGAGCTGTTCATTTCTTGGTAGCACACATGCATGAGGCATTCACCTCATGCATGAGGCCAGTAACAAAGACACCCTCTGCTCTGGGATTCCAGATACTCACAGTGATATTTTCCATGTGTCACTGCTTTTTAAAAGACTGCCTTATCATTCTTATGTCTTTGTATGCTAATTGCAAGTGTCAATTTTTCATGGCAACTATAATTCCACTTTCCACTTTGACAAATGCTAGAAAACCCTATGCTTCATTAGTGCCATTCTGCAATTTAGTGATCCCAAAGATGGATCACAATCAGAGTTTTTTCATTATTATTTCATAGGGACTTTGTTATATGCCATATTCCACCATCTTTTAAAGAAGAGACAGGACCCCTGCAGGTAGCTTGGCCCAAACCATAATTTGCTACAGACTGCAGAAATGCAGGCAGCTCCACCATGGCTGAAGTTGCTGCATCAGACTTCCCAGGCCCAGCAAAAATAGGCAGGTGCTCACCCCATGAACCTGGATCATGCAGAACAGCTGGAAATGCAGTACAAGAAATGGAAATTGTCCCACCTGTCAGCTCCACAGAGCTGGTTGTAGTGACTAGAAGGAAGCCATGCTAATCCTTCCCTTGGGAATGAAGAACTGTCGAGGCTACAGACATCACCATTTACTGAGCAATGAACAATAATGAAAAGGATAATACTTGAGACCAGCATAACATATTTTATTCTTCTTTGATGTCAATATCTTCACTTCTAATTATATCTCTACATTTTTTAGTGTCTTACGAAGCTTAACTCCTAAAATTCCTTTTAAATGGGAAAGTTCCTGCTCCATTTTATCATATCATTTGATCGTTTATCAATTACCACATTTTCTCTCTGAAGGAATTGGGATATTTTCTTCAAATAAAGGACATTTTCCTCAAAAGAGAATTTCAAGTGCTCGAGCTTAAGATGAACAAATATTATAACATACTTGGTTATTTTTAAAAAAGGTTTCAAAGTTTTCCACATCCACAAAAAGAACAACCTGCACAGAAATCTATAGTTCATCTCTCTTTCTTTGGAGAGACAATACCTGATTTTCTCTTCTGCTTTCTTTTCAAATATCAGTAAAGGAAGTTCAGACTTGAAGAATCTGATTTATGATATTGGTTACACTTTCTAATTAGGTTAGATTTTGTACCACTGAAGGAGACAAATGCCTTCTCCTTTCAGCCCACAGTTCACATTCTCACCAGGCTCATTGCCATTTTTGTTTGCACCTGTATTTTCTCTTGCCCTTCTCCCAGCACAGGTGAAAGTTGAAGCTCTGAAATCTATGGTCAAGAAGAAGAATTTTCTCTGTTAGGTCTATTTCACTTACTCATTTGTCAACAAGGTTCAATCCCACCATCTCAGCAAGAAAGAATTTGCTCTCTGCACCCTGGATAAATTCTGGTTCAGGTAGTTAGAGAGAATTTGATGGGTAGAAGTAATTTTCCTACTGGCCATATCCATTTTTCAGAGGAATTTAAATAGTCATCTTCATAACCTTTCTTAGTTCTGGATGTTAATTTGTAAAATGTACATCACCACAGAAAAGGAACCTTAAATCCTCCCTTATGTGTCATGTACTTATGAAACATGAGAGTGATCCTCTTCTCATTACAACTTTACACTGCACAACTCTCATTAATCTTGAAACAGGATGCCATTAATAATTTTCTGAAGTCTTAGTATCAGGTTCTCACTGCACTTTACAAGTACAATAAATATAATTTTTGTTCTATAAAATGGAATTAAAAGTGCACTTACGCTGTAAAAATCTGTAGTTGACTTTTAAATTAATAAAAGCTTTGATAAATTTTAATGAGTTAAAGCAAAGATTCTCTTAGACAGGCAAAATTAATGCATTACAGAATTTCCAGCTTTGGTTTAATTGCACTATTTTCCATTTTAAATTTACTCTGAGACAATTCTAACGATGGACATTTTAAATTACCTTGCACTCAGGATTTTTTATTATTATTATTTAATAATGTATTTACATCTTTTTTTACCCTTATGTGCAAGGCTTTGGCTTCTTTTCTGTCCTTTGGAACAGTTGACAAAAGTCCTCCTCAACTTTTAATACTTGGAGCTTGAAAAATATCCTTGACATCCTTGCAGAAACAAAAAGGAAATATTACTTGGAGAGATAACATATCACCTGAAGCACAGAGATATTCAATTACCCTTATTTTGATACCTCTTGCTAGTTCCATTGGGGATTTGGCTTTGTTTTTAGTATCACTATTCTGACTTTTACTTCAGCCTGTTATAAATAAAAAGGAATTCCCCTATGTGTTTTGTCTGGTTTGAACGAAAAAGCATCATCACTAAAACCACAAATATACTCAAAAGCAAACCAGGACAAGTTTCTATAAATGTTACAGCTGTAACACTTTCAGACTAGCTGTGTATCAGTAGGATCTGTTCAGTATCAAAGTTTTGCAGTGCAAGTGTTAAGGACTTATTTCTATACAAATAGAAGTATCTATTTGTTGGTAGGTGCAAGGAACACCTACTTCAGATGGTTTTACAGGTGCATCCAAGACAGTTTTGCCCTCTGAAGGCCATTCCACTGTGGCTGGGCTTTGTTAACACAGCACTGAGCTGCATCTTGTGCAATCTACATTTAACAGAGCCTTTACTAGAGGGTAATAGCAGTCCCAGTTTCCACAGCATAGGTAAGAGTTGATCCTGACTGAAAACTAGATTTACATGATGTACTCATTACTTTGTCAAAAAAACCACTTTACCTACAGGACCTTGGTTATCAGTCTAATTGCACACTCTAGCTATTGTGTTTGGCATTCATAACCTTTAAAGTATAGAATGGAAAAAATAAAGAAAAAGAAAAAGAAAAAAAAAAAAGCACCGCTTGCTAAAAGCTGCAATTGATGGCAATTGAAGAGTCTGAAGCAATATCTAAGTGCTTTTCTTCTTTATTTCACATTGCATTAGATTGACAGCACCAAAACCCTGCTCTCATGCTCTCTTGAGAGTACCCCTGCCACAGCACTGGAGCTCTGCGTCTGCCTAAAAGGAATAACACTCATTCCTGTCACTCATTCCACATAAATGTGCACAGGATTTCTGCTGCTGTCTACACCACAAATGTGAGACATGGCCAAGACTCCCTCCAAGCTCAAGAGGGTCTGCTTTGGATAGCAGCTGCCCCACTGCGAAGGACAAACAAGGTAAGAATTGCAAATTCATAAGAGGAACATGGCTGGAAATGAAAATTTTTAGAACAGAAGGGATTATTTTTCCCAGCAGTTCGATATTTATCAATATTTATAGTTGGATTCCTCTTGCAGAGAAGGCTTTCTGTGAGAAAAGTTTATTAGGGTCAGCAAATAAAGCGCGTGTGTCAGTAAGAATGATGCAGAAGGCACACTCCTAAGGGTCCCAGGATGCAGAGAGACACACAGGAGATGAAATATCTCGTGCAGCAGTTTCTAATGCAAAAAAGATCAAAACTTAAAATGTGCCAAAGGCCAATTCTCACTTTTAAGAGGAATGTATTAAAGTTGAGCCCAAAGATATATTATTTCAAGGTGACAGCAATTTCTCACAGGAAACAATTAGTCACAAGAATAAAACTTATCCAGACAGTGTCCCAGTACTGTCAATTGTTATCTTAGGTTATTAAAATCAGCACAAAAAATAAATAACTGCTGGATCAGGCTTTCATCAGTTGGTGATGATGTTACAGCTAACATTCATTTAGCAAAAACACCCAGAGGTCACCAGCTGGCAGTGTTGAGTCCAATGTAATTTCCACAGCTAGAAATAATATCCTGAACATTTACAACTCAAGTCAAATCTATTCTAAACTCTTTTCTTCCAATTATCTTACCCTTCCTGCTGCCTCATCACCTTTCTCTGCCCTTTTCCCTCCGTCATTATCTCTTCTAAGTCTCTAGAGAACAGAAAAATTTTCAGTCTTTTTCAATATCTTCACCTATTTCAGATTTACATTAATGCAGTGATGAATTAATCTAGGTATGTGAGAAAGCCACTCACCCTTTGCTTCATCCATAGCAAAAATAATTCACCCATCTAAGATCTGTGCAAGATGCTAAATATATCTTCCTCCCTTGGTTTACAATCTTTTCTTGGCTGGAAAAGAAACTTAGACACTGTCAAATATCTGGGAAGGACCAGGATTACAAGCCTGGCATTCATGACCTCAGCTAAATTCACAAAAGTAAGAAACACACATTGCATCAATAAACACAGCAGTGGCTGTTGCCCAAGTGCACTGAGACCAAATGGCACAGAAAATTCTGTTCCTGGTCAGCTCCCAAACCCAGGCACAGGGCGTGCAGGTTTCCCACCTGCTGGAACAGCCTGGCTGCACCTGGGCTCCTCTGGGGTGGTGCTGATGGCCCAGCCCACAGTGAGGCTGGGAGTGAGCCTAGAAAAACTTTGCAATATGAAATATTGGGTTAGAGAGACCAGAGAGGACACCTAGTTTTAAGTTACTGGTATAGACACAGCCACTGAGGATGACACTGAAGTCTTTGCTCTCTGGTTGTACCCAGCTGATCCAAGTCATAAACCAGAGAGCAAAGATCATTAAACACCTTCATTACTCTCCAGGAAATTGAAAATGTGGGTCAGGAATTTTCTGAATCCACCACATACTATGAAGACAGATGTTGAGTTTGTGAGGTCCCCAAGACAAGGTGAGACATGAGTGAATCTGACTCCATGTTCTTCGAAGGCTGACATGATATGATATTATACTAAAACTATACTAAAGAAAGAGAAATTATACATCAGAAGGCTTAAAAAGAAAGATCATGAAAAACTCGTGCCTGACTCCTCAGAGTCCAACCCAGCTGATGGTGACTGGTCATTAAGTCAAAACAATTCACATGAAACCAATCAAACATGCGCCTGTTGGTAAACAATCTCCAGCCACATTCCAAAGCAGCAAAACAGGGAGAAGCAAATGAGATAATATTGATTTTTCCCTGAGGCTTCTCATTTTCCCAGGAGAAGAAATCCTGGCAAAGGGATTTTTCAGAAAATATGACAGGGACAGACGGACATCAGTACAGTTTACCTTTCCTTTTCATCAGAATTTCTTACTGCTCGCTGGGCTGCCAGGCCAATTGCAAGCACCCAGCCTGGTCCTAGCAGGAAACAACACACCCCTACTGTTCCCTTCCAGACCAGAATGCAATTATTCTGTTAGATCATGAACTTTAGTCACAGCCTTTCTTGTGGTGTCTCATGGAGCTCAGAAAACCAGTCACAATGCATGTCAGGAAAGAAATTTTGAATACCCCCATAAAGTCTTTTCACTCCACATTAGGCCACCTATATCAAGGCAAGTTAAGCAGCCACAAGACCACAGCCACTAAACAAGGTCACCTGAGATGGACCTAAACCACCTTCCCTCCTTGCTTTGGTCTCTGATAGGTAATTGGTGTTCCTTGGTTGGTTGTTTTCATCTCCACCCAACAGTAAAACACTTGGTCAGGTGCTCTTGTTTCCCTAAATGTGTAGATTTATGCACATTTTGATACCAACCTGAGGGGCAAAGCCATGCAATGGGGCAGTCCAAGGTGGCCTTGCTCCCAAAATACTCTAGAAAGAGCACCTTTCACAGGGAAGTGCTAATTTCCCCTTATGTATCTGTATATTTGTGTACATTGAGCAACCCACCCAACACTTGAGACTGAAAAACTAATTTCTTGTCTCCAGAATCCTTTCTTTCTCTTTTTCACCTCTTCTTTCTTTTGAACACATGTTGGGTTATTAGATGAACTAAGAAGTCCATGAACTTTTTTGCTGCAATGTGTGTTCTTCAGTTTTCGCTGGATTTGAAACTTAGTCTTACTGTAGCTGGCAACAGTAATGGACTTCTGTGGGTCAGTCATGGAAGACATGCAGTTTCCATAGATTGATAAGTGAAAAGAAAAATACATCACAGTATATAGCCACTCAGAGAATGCAGCTAATATTTATTCATGGCTCGTTAAATAAATCAAACATATAATTTTTTCTATACCAGGAAAATTACCTATAAGCTGAAAAAAGAAAATGGTTATCCTTCTCCCTCTGTTGCTTTAGAAAATGTTCTAGCAAGTTAAAAAAATTTTGGAAGGCTACTAAAAACAAGATCAATGCTTCAAAGCTTTTGAGAAATGATCCATTTTTTTTTTCAGTTCCTCATCAGCATAGAAGCCACTTTGATACATGATTTTTTTGAGAAAAAAAAATCTGTCTTTTGTGTTAAACCATGTTGTTTTCAGAGCAGCCAGGGGATGCTTCAAATATCTCTCCATGACTGAGGACAAGCCACATAATGCCAAATCTGCCTGCACTGGTACCCGGCAAGTAACCTGGCTTCTGGCTCAGTCCTAATGCAAGTTGTAAGAAATGTATTTAAAAGATGAATACATTCAGAAACATCACTTATCTTGGCCAGGGGGCACTCAGATACCTGGGGACGGATGAACATGGAGAAAGTGCTGAATATTAGAGAGGAACAGACCTAAGGAGGGACCAAGTTGGCAGCTGACATTTCTGCAGCCCATTCATCTTCATCTACGCTTGAAATACCCATGACAAAAAAAAGGTGTGATAAAAAACAGGACTGCATTTTATTTTAAGAAGGAATCTCTATTATCAGAAATGCCTCTAATGGTGATAAAAGTGGCTTTAAGCATTTATTCAATTTCATTTCTAAAATGAAGGTTATAAATCAACCCAAAACCCTTCCTGAAAAACACTGTTATCCTCCAAGCTTTTATGAGCATGATGAGCAAGAATGATTCCTTCTGTGTCAGATGTTATGAAAGACAGTTCATACTTCAAATAATGTGATTTATAAGTTGAGATTGTGAAGTTAAATTTAATGAAGCTCAGAGAAGATGCATGAGCCTCAAAGGCTTAATAGAGATCTTTCAGAGTTGAGATGCTACCCTTGTTTTATGTGAGCTTCTCTGTATCCTTGTGTAAGCTGTGGTTAGTGATAGATGCAGCAGAACCACCCACCACAGAACATTTACCTTCTTTCCTCTTCTTTTTCTCTCCACTAGAATTTAACTGATGAAGGATTGTTTACACACATCTCATTACTTTCTTCAGTCATCATGAAAAAATAAAGGACTTTCCAGTATTCATGTTTGTTTCTTAAACTGCCAGCTTTTATTTTTGGTGATGTAATTTCTCAAAGAAAAATTAATATGTTCAAGGAGTTGTTAGGAGATTTGTTACTATTTTAATTTTGTTTTGAAATCTGGATTATAAATTTTGAAAATTAGCTGTTCACATCAGGGAAAGTACCACAAACTCATGAAAAGCTTATCATGATGGAATTTCCTCCAAATATACTTTTCAATATTGATTTAGGATTTGACATTTTAAATTGAAAGATGTAGGGTTTCATTTTATCACAATGAAAAAAAATAGGACACTGAAATTTTTCCTACAGAAAATGATACTTCATGGAAAATAAAAATATTTTAATTTCAGGATTTTAGTCACCAAAACCATATCTTAGACAGGATTTCTAAAAACTGATATGAACACTAAGACAATATGATAGAGCCAGGAAAGAGAGACTAGGCCAAAAGGACTTTGGCATCTAAACAAGCTGAAGTTGTTCTATTCCCCATACACCATAACATTACTGTTCCTTGTTAGATTAATATTCCACTTTCTGAAACAATCCAGGCTTAGTCGTTCCTGTTACAGTCCCTTTGTACATTTACAGAGCAATCAACAAAACAGCAAAATCCAACTCTGAAAAATGAAACTAATTCAGCTGCAATTACTACTGAAGAAATGCAGATTCAACTGTTTCCTTCCATTAGTGTGTCAGGAATTGACTCAGAGGAGGAAAACTCATGGATTTATGCCAATCATCTAATATGAGTTGTAAATACAATGTAATTTGATGCAAATCATTATTGCATCTAAACTGCAAGTAGAAATACATTAAACAGAGTTCTAGTTCACCAACAATCAATGAAAATGTTATTTTAAGAAATTATTTTCTGGGAACAACATATTTAATGACTATTCCATTCATACTTGCAGTGTTTCTTTTCCCATGGTAGAAATAAAAATTTAGTTTCAAATATTTAATACATGAAATATAATTAATATGTTTAAAAGCTTCATATGGCTTGAACAGATGTGACCATTATTCATGGATCTTTATGATTTTTGTTCTTTGCCTTTGTTTCAGCTCAATAACAGAAGTCATTATTTGAAGATAATGTGTAGAATATCCTGAAATTCAGCTTAAATTTGAGACAGAGAAGCCAGAGGTCTGGAAGATTCTACTGTAGCCTGCAAGTGTAGACACTCCAGAAATATATCACAAATTAATTTAAATTAATTTAGGATTGTTCAAGGTTAATTTTTTATAGAAACATATTTTAAGCCTGATACAAGGAAAGAGTTATTCAGGGTAGACTAGATTAATTTTGGGAAGGTTCAGGTTCAAGATTTCCCTTTGCTGTCCCAGGGTGAAACACAGGTTCTCCAGCAGTTCAGTAGCTCACTCTGGAGTCAGATCTTTGAATCACCAGACATTTGAATGTGCAGTGTTTGAGGTGAGCACTTCAGGTCAAAATGATAAGGGTCAATGAAAGTATTTTTTTTAATTTCTACAATTCCAATTGTATTATTTTGAATCCCTGAATGTCAGTAGAGCCTCATACAAAGGCACAGAACCACTGAACACCCTGAGTTGGAGGGCACCCACAGGGATCATTGAGTTTCANATAGATTGGTCAACTATAACCATTGCTAGAGACATCAAATATAAAACATTGTTTTATATTTCATTGAAGCATCTTGAATAGTGTCCTGTTTGCCTGAAATGTTTTCTAACTCTACAGTACTATATTTCTCTTTCATTTTCTGCATTTCTCATACACACAAATAATATAACATTTGAGTCTTGATATCCTGTGATGGTATCTTAGAAGTGTAGGAAGGATAAAAGGCATGATAATGCCCAGTGCATTTTAAGGTATTGCTTATTTCAAGTTTAATCTTTGGCATGGAAAAAGAAAATGAGAAAGAATATTTATCATCTGAGTATTACTCAGTAATGGGAGTCTAGCATTCTTTTTGTTTCACAATAAATATTTGATCTTCAGTCTTTCAGCACTGCTATGTTTATCTCTCAGATCACATTAACCTATGACTGCTTCTGTGCAGGGTCTAGTTACACAGTGGAAACTTCCATACCTCCTGATAAAGAACAAAAGTTTGTGGGATTTCAAGAAAGATAGACAAATACATAACAGAGAACTCCAGAGGCTGCTAAGCACAGACATATATATATACACAATATCTTTGGTAAAGAAATCCCAGCTTGATGGAACCTTGGAAAATATACTGGGAAAGTTTTGTATTGCAGACACAATGATGTATTTTTTAAAACCTTCAACAAGGTATTAGATTAGTTCAGATCATTCATATCAAGTGAAGAGCACATAGGTATTTATATAATTAGGTCCTTTTGGAGTTAATTTGGAATCAATTTTGGGTTCAAATGCTTTCTATTGGAGTGCAATTATACTAAAGCTGTGTTCGCTCAAGACAGAACACAATTTGGCTTTTAATTTGTAAAAGGTGCTAACCTGGCACCAGGAGTGAGCTAAGGGATGGGCAGAACACTATAGTTGACAGTGACCTCAAGTAAGACACCTAAAACTCACAAAACACAAGATCAATGTGCATTGTAATCATCTGCAGCCAATCAAGCTGTTCACAGACTGAATAATTTTCATATTGCAATGGTTTACATCCCCTCCACCTTTTCATTTTCTGAATGATACACGTCATTAGATAAGGAGCAAAACTCTGCATCCCATTACTACTACCACTACAGAAGGCAGCAAGTATTGTCACACTCCATAAGAGCCAGCAAATATTTCAAGCTGCTGGTATAGCTGAAGCCAGTCATTGCTTGACCAGCATTTTCTCACAATCGTGTGTGACCAAAAGATTGTGTCTAGCATGGAGAAGATGAGGGGAATTCTAGGTGACAAAAAGGCACTTTTCTGTTGTCCTGTGACAGTAATTTTTAGAAAGTAATTGCGTTTTGAATTTTCTCTGAATCAACTTTAAAAAAGAAAATAATGGTTGTATTTGATATTCCACAGCTTTATTAGAGAGGTTTAGTCCAAGTATTGTCAAAAACAAATGGGACAGGACAAATGGGACATTTCAACGCAATGTTGTAACAATTTGGAGAGAAACCAAAGCAAAAATGAACAGATGAATATGGTGCTTAAATATTCCAATTAAAAAAGACACCTTAAAAATATTAATGAAAAATAAAACTCCCTGAGAAACCTAATACCTTTAACAAAGGAAGTCACCAAAAACCTTTTGTTCTTTTCAGCCTTCCATATCCTGAACTGATTCAGCAACAAGGAGAAAATGAGAGCTCCATGAAAGCATTTTAATGATTTTCTTACCACAGATTGACCAGGAAGGGATGTTCCAGGCCTTGCATTATCTGCAGCTCCCGGAAAACATTGCGGACTTCATCTCTCTCAATGCATTTCTGTTTATTCATGTACTTCATGGCATACATTTTCTTGGTGTCTCTCTTCTGTACAATGCACACCTAATTGGCAGCAAAGTAAAAGAAAGATTTTGACACCTTGAGAAAGTGAATTCAATTATGACTTTGGAAAAAAGAGATCTTATTGATATTTCAGTAATTCAGATCTGGATATTACTACTGAGTAACACATTCAGTAAGTTCACTTCACAGCTCTGCAGGATACTTTGTAATAGATTCTAATTAAAAATTAACAAAAACCCAACTCAACCCTGTATAAGAGGAAATGGGGACCCAGAAAAATACCATAACTTTCAGAACTTACATGGTAAAGCTGAGAGTAATATGCTGCAATGGCTGAAATCACAGGCTATTTAATTATTCAGAGAAATTACTGCCTCCTGCCTAGGAAAATGCTCAGTCATTGTCCTTATTCCCACAAGTCAATACTCACATCTTGATTATTGCATCATAAACCCTGCCTGTGTTCCCAAGGCTCAATATTTCATCTAAATATCAGAATTATGCTCCCTTAATTACTGTTGAAAGGAAAAGAATTTTTATACAGGTATTCATCATAATATTTCTGAATTCACAAGAGACCATTACAATGATTTAGTCTCTAGCAGTAAACATCTACACTTTATCTTTTTTTTTTACAAAAGCCAAATAATGCAAGTGCATGAAGAAAATCTTAGTCAAGAGAACTCCCATAGGAATTCTGGATTTCTTTTTGTCATGGTATTTTACCTTGAGAATGGAGCTGGAGACTGGCAAAAGCACCACAACCAAGCATCAGGTTAAGTACAATTTTTGGCAACAGAGAAATAGACAATTGTTCTGAATGTAATGGAAAAATCAGATTTAGGTATCCCAGGCCTGCAGTGTCTAAGTTCAAAGGTATTCTGGATTCACTTTGTCTGGGCATTATTTTTTATTTGTATATTGGTCTGGGCATTATTTTTTATTTGTATATTTAAATACATACACATACATGCTCCCGTATTTTACACACAAAAAATTATACTATACAGTCATAAATTCATGTTAAGAGATCAGATTACAACACAGCAGCAGCCAAAAGAAATCTTTTGTGTCTGAGTTTAAGGAACTTATGCACCCAATATTTAGAAACAATCAGGAGTAACTAAGGCAACTTCCCACAGCAGAAACTGGGAGGAACAGGGCCAGTGAAGTCAAACCACATTTATTTCTCTAAAATTCTATTTTCATAAAGTGTGTCCTTGAGCACAAATCTACTCCAAATAGAGGAGTTAATAGAGTACCTTTAGCCTATAATGATAAGGCATGATTAAGCAATGTTTCTAATTACCTTTCCTAGTATCAGGAGATGTTCTGCTATTAAGGAAATAAGGGATGGTAACATTTTGTTTTGAGCCCATCAATGTTGCACAATGCTGAGTACAGAAATTTTGTTGCATTTTTTCATCTTGAACTGTTATGAAAGATCTGAAAATTGTTGATGCTCTTAAGATAACTAAAGGTTCACATTTATATGGAAAGAACCCTGGCTGTGGAACAATGGGAAATTGTCTTTGGCCTTTTGGAGGAAGAAAAAGTAGCAAGTGGGATCAAGCTGAAACAGAGNCAGTAAACATCTACACTTTATCTTTTTTTTTTACAAAAGCCAAATAATGCAAGTGCATGAAGAAAATCTTAGTCAAGAGAACTCCCATAGGAATTCTGGATTTCTTTTTGTCATGGTATTTTACCTTGAGAATGGAGCTGGAGACTGGCAAAAGCACCACAACCAAGCATCAGGTTAAGTACAATTTTTGGCAACAGAGAAATAGACAATTGTTCTGAATGTAATGGAAAAATCAGATTTAGGTATCCCAGGCCTGCAGTGTCTAAGTTCAAAGGTATTCTGGATTCACTTTGTCTGGGCATTATTTTTTATTTGTATATTGGTCTGGGCATTATTTTTTATTTGTATATTTAAATACATACACATACATGCTCCTGTATTTTACACACAAAAAATTATACTATACACTCATAAATTCATGTTAAGAGATCAGATTACAACACAGCAGCAGCCAAAAGAAATCTTTTGTGTCTGAGTTTAAGGAACTTATGCACCCAATATTTAGAAACAATCAGGAGTAACTAAGGCAACTTCCCACAGCAGAAACTGGGAGGAACAGGGCCAGTGAAGTCAAACCACATTTATTTCTCTAAAATTCTATTTTCATAAAGTGTGTCCTTGAGCACAAATCTACTCCAAATAGAGGAGTTAATAGAGTACCTTTAGCCTATAATGATAAGGCATGATTAAGCAATGTTTCTAATTACCTTTCCTAGTATCAGGAGATGTTCTGCTATTAAGGAAATAAGGGATGGTAACATTTTGTTTTGAGCCCATCAATGTTGCACAATGCTGAGTACAGAAATTTTGTTGCATTTTTTCATCTTGAACTGTTATGAAAGATCTGAAAATTGTTGATGCTCTTAAGATAACTAAAGGTTCACATTTATATGGAAAGAACCCTGGCTGTGGAACAATGGGAAATTGTCTTTGGCCTTTTGGAGGAAGAAAAAGTAGCAAGTGGGATCAAGCTGAAACAGAGTGGGAAAAGTAGGGATGAAAATGAATTTTTTAAGCTCCCACAGGTCCTTCAAAAGCATAAGCAGAATTTTCAGGGGCAAATCCTGACATCCTGTCTTAGAATATGTGGAGAGTCCAATTTAGCAAGTCACTATATAAGGTGCAACATTTGGGGATTTTAGCTCAAAACCTAAGTCCATAAATTCAGCCATGTGCATTAGTTTGCATCATAATTTTCATGTATAACTCGGCCAAGAGTTAGGTGTTTGCAGAAGCCTCCTAGTCCATTACATTAAAAGCCTCCCTACTGAAGGATTGACTAGAGAGACTGCTGAGAGAATGGGTTTGAGAATTACAGGTTTGACCAGTGCGGCAAACCAAGATCATATGCAGCACCAAAATATGCAGTGTAAACCAGTTTTGCAATGCTGCTGGGACTCCAGAAGGCACTCAGCTCTCTCACCTGGCAGTAAAGACAAGGGTGTTCAGCGCAGCTGAAACAGGCCTTCTGTTGTTGGTAGAAGCTTGCCTAACACGCAGCTTCAGAGCAGAATGATAGTAAACATTTTCTAGCAATGTGTACCTACGCAAATCCTTTAACATGGTTACAAAATCAATAGGGTTTTAATGAACATAATGAAGCTACTTCCTACTAAAAATCAGGAAACACAACGTGCATCCATGTTGATGTTATTGTGAAAAATGCCTGACATTGCTATGACAGCACTGGATGGTATTGGAGATCCTCCCTGGCACTTCTACCTGCTGGCTGTCAGCTCTTCTCCTGAGCAGGACAGCAATGGATGGAAACTTTCCACTAAAGCAAGGAAGAAAGGAAAAGCCCTTGAGCCCTTCTCGCATGTGCAGTCTTAATGGAAAATGTTTAAGCTGGGGGTTTTTTTCTTCCAAAGGAGCAATTTTTAAATAGGGATAAACAGGTGCTCTGGAACCTCAAAAAAAATTCTGTGATGACTCATGATGATGAAATTCTGTGCAGAAATGCCTTATTTACATGTATCAGTATGGAAGCCTGTGACACTCACACTCTTTCCATTTTTCTGTGAATATCATTTACCAAAGGCCAGACAGAGTGATGATTCAGAGCAAATATGTGTTCTGAACTCAACAACTATCCAACTTCATAGTCAGTAGAGAAGGACAGCAGCCACCTCCATAAGGTGTGGATCTAAAGAGGTACAGGGGGCTAACTCTGTACCTGGAATGGTTTCCCTCTAATGTCCCCTAAAGAGGCTGTAGATTACCAGTTTGGATATAAGCATCTGTGTGGTACATGTTTAAAGGCAGGCATTATGAACTCCCTTAATTTTCTCTGGAATGGTATAGTGCTATTTCTAAAAATCTCACTTCCCTTTCTAAAGGTTTTTTTTTTATGTAACTTAGTTGTTATCACAGGGTGGTGTCTTCTGTTACTCCTGGTAGAAGGTAACAGTGAGCTGCCTTAAAACCTGTCAGGTTAGAAGAAATTTGACCAGAGAGTGACTTGGGGCCACTTTTCCTCAGAATTTGGGGAAGGAAGCCAATAGATTATGGCTGCAGGGCTAAGCTTCATTTTTCAAGAGCAACATGTGCTGTGGCCCACTTCTAAACTACCTTCTTGGATTTCCTCTGATTTCACATGCCAAAACAGAGAAGCTTACTGGAGGAAGCTGCAAAATGCTGCATTGTCAGACAGCAACCATGGGTAGCTTCAACAAAGCTCTTCCCAGAGAAAAAAGATAGTGATGGCTGAAATATCAGACTTGCTGCAAAACACAGATTTTTCCTGCTTCCCACTAGAAGAGACTTACAGCTGCTGTGTGCATGGTGTGGAAAGAACAAGGTGCACTTAGTGTCAATTCTGGCCTAAATTTAGCACAGGAGTACTTAGACCTCTCAGACTGCTGCAAGATGCGGCTTCACAACAGGTGATAAGAGAGGAGGGAGGCAAACCCACAGCCAGAAGAACTTTTGCATGAGGCCACTGCTGGGTGGAGAGCTGGCAGCTGGGGTGCCCACTCTCCCATGCTGCTGTATGATATTTTACACCTCACACCATGCATGAGATGGGGCAGCTTTGGCTGCCATGAGGAGCCCCAGCCCAGCAGAGGGGCTGTGGCATTGCATGGGCAGAAGCACTCACCCAACACAGAGGGCTGCAAGACAGAAATCAGATATACTACAGATGGGAATTGATGAACCTGCTGTTGAGCATCTGCCTGAAATATTGCTCCCTTGTCTGTCCTACCCGTGTGCTCTGAAAAATTGGTTCTCATAGTCTTGGCCTACAAGCAGGGCTGGCAAGATTTACTCGAAGAGGCTGGAGAATGGATGTCTTTAGACTGCCAGGGGGTTTCCTTTAAATAGGGAGATTCATTCCCAGATTCCCCTGAGCAAAGCATGACATCTGGAGCAGCCAAAGCATCTGCTTAGTATCCTTTAATATTAACTCAAGCTAAAAAACAGGTCATAATACTGTCAAACAATATTAATATTCTGCAGTTGTGTGCTATGTTGCTTTTAGGATAGAAGCATATTTTTTTCTGAAGTATTTTGCATACTATTTACTAAAGTACCCTCAATCAGTGCAGACATGATTCTGGGCTACCATCTGGTTTACACCACTGTAATTTCAATTTTACTTCATCACAGGAAGTCACTTTTATTCAACCAAATTAATCAGAACTAAGTCTTGTGTCTCAGCATCTTAGACAAACAGGAGAGAGTTTGTACCTTGAAATTATAATTTGAATTCAATTTAAGGAAGTTAGATTGTTTAATATAACTGCTCCCATGAACAGAGAAGTCAGAGAAAATTGGTACTATAATATCTCTGAGAACTAGTTGTTACACCTGAATACAAATTATTGTGCCGCAGTAACCCTGCAATTATGTGGTTATTGTTGCAGTAAAGGACAATGAGAATTCTTGTATTTCAATCCTTGTTGGTTTTGTACTTATTGGATGATCTTCAAATATATAATTTTTTGCAATATTTTGTTTGAGAAGAGTGATAGCTCTACAGATAACAATATTGAAAAAAAATAGCCAGATTAAGCCAGAGACAGCACTTCTAACATATCATATGTCCCTGTTTCTACTGTATCTGCCCTTGCAAAAGAGTCCTCAGCCTTTCACATCATGCAGGAAAATAAAACAAGCCTGTTTTATGAAGGCTTGGTTGATTTTGATCCACTCTTCTCCATGGCACTCAGGAAACTGGTGAATGTTTCTATGATATTTCTAGAAATATCTAATTTTTTACAGGTTTATATGAGTATTGTTCTTGTTTATAAGGTTCAGGTTTATATGAGTATGGTTCCCTGCTTTGGGGAATCTGTATTGGTGAAAATGGAGTTGCATGAGAGAGAACATGTTTAAAGTATGAGTTCCCTCTAAACTTAAATCCTTATTTTTCAGTTATCAAATGCAACAGGAAAGTCTCTTGGTGTAACAGGTTTCTTTTTCCCAAATGAGTACAGGCTTCTGACAAATCACCTTGTTTTCCTTCCATGGGCAAGGGAAAGAAAGAAGCCCATTTTAAAATGACCTATTATAACATAGCCAAAAGCACAACATGGTAAATCAGTCACCATTTCAAATGTCTGTCTCTGTGAGTCAGTCCTGCCTTTATTGTTCATTTAGAAGCCTCGTTGCTGGCAACTTTTCCTATTATTGTCCTTCTGGAAGTACCTGGCAGCAGAAAATGTCAAGAAAGGATGCAAGCCTGTTAATCTCCATTGCAGGGTGTTTACTGCTCGGGGTCTGCTGTGCTCTAGCATCTTGCAGTGTATAACACCACGTTCAGTGTCACACTTTCCTAAACTGCCTGCTTCCCTTATGGCTCCTCTGTGGCCTTTTCTGTTTTCTGAGAGAAATAGGATGTTTTAAGACATGCTCTATTTTTTTATTTTATTGCTCTTGGTACAATATCCCTGTGTCTCTCTCTCACAATATTTCTTAAATTACTCTGGTTGCCACAGCAACCTGTACAGGGTATTGCTGCAGGAGGATTCTGGTATGGCAGAGTTTCAGTGCTGCTCAGCTCCCTCGTGTGCACAGAGCTCAAGGTGATGCTCAGCACCTCAGCTCCTCCACTGGGGCTGGTTGCCTCAGCACCTGGGATCTGTCCCCACAGCTGGTGTCAGAAATCAGCTCCCTGCCTTGCCTTTGGCCTTTTCAATCCACAGTCACAACATTTGCTGTCACACAAACTCATATGGTACCAAATTTGGTACCAAATATTTTGTATCTCAAGTTCTTGTCTTTTCTAAGTGGCCACCTGCTTTCAGCTGCTGCCTCTGTACCCAATCCTTCTTAGGGACACCTTAACAGCAGGTGCTGTCTCCTAGACACTGTTGAATATTTTTCAGGAAAAGATATACCACAGCAGTTTTCAGGAGGGTAGGAAAGGCTTATGGAGAGAAGAGAAACCACAAGCATGCTCTTTTTTTCTGGAAACAAAGAGGTGTTTGTTCCATTCCAAAGGTGTCCTTTGAGAGCTCAGGTTGCCCTTTTTAGGGGCAGGTGAAGGAGGTGAGGTCTGAGCCTGCCAGGACCATCTCAGCCACAGCTTCTGTGTGACCTGGCTGTTCTTCTGCTCAAGCCAAGTGATGGGCAAGCTGTGGCAGAATGTGTGTGGCCACTCATGGAGCAGTTCCCACACTGCTGGGCACATGCAGACCTGCCTGGGGCATTATCTGTGCAGCCAGACCTGGCACAGAGCTGGTGCATTGTCTGCTGCACTCCCAAAGAGGCACACACAGGGCAGGGATCAGTGGTACCTGAGTGAGGTGCAGGGCACTACTCTAAAATGAGCCTTTCTGGCTTCAGTGACCTTGCTTTGCCAAGCAGGTGAAGGCAGCTCTTTGCTTATGCCTTGGTCTTCATAAATACCAGGAAAGTGTGTTTGTTTGTTTGTTTGTTTGTTTGTGGAAGACCCTTACACTAGTTATGCTTAGCATATTCCAGTTCCTAGTGATTCCAAGTACATTGGAAGAAGCCAAGTAAGAAATTCTGATGAAACAAGTTTTATTTGTATATTAAAAATTTGCCAAGTGAATTCAGAAGCAGGCAATTTGAAACCAAAAATGCTGAACTCTGGTCTAAGTAGCTTTTCCTTTGTGAGGGTCAGCATGATTTGGATATGTCTTTAAGTTTTTTTCCTGTACATAACGTGCACTCTTGGACCTTCATTG
Source organism: Spizella passerina (assembly GCA_013401375.1). Taxonomy (NCBI): domain Eukaryota; kingdom Metazoa; phylum Chordata; class Aves; order Passeriformes; family Passerellidae; genus Spizella; species Spizella passerina. Next base: position 27,534 of record WBNQ01090388.1, read on the forward strand.
AGTTTGACTTGGTATTCCACCTCTGTACTGTGATAATAAACAATCACAGATCTCTGGTGCCCTGATTTTAAGGGGTTTTTAAGCACTTTTTTGCCCAAGCAGGATATACTCCTATTGACCTCAAAGACAGTTTCTGCTGAAAACTGAATTGAATAAGGACTGTGCCATGAGGGACCATGCTGTTCTGCAAGACGTATTTCTGGCCTCTCTAAAATTAAAGTAATTGTTCTGCATGGAGGCCAAGAACCAGCAAAATCCTTTGTGTGTTCTTACTGCATGGCTACAGAAGTGCCTCACCAGCACTGAGCTGGCATTTACTCAGGAATCATTGAAATCAAGATTCAGACAGCTGTTGTTCCATCAGTCACCTGATCAACTTTCAGTCATATTTCACCTTCAGATCTATTCCTGTGAGAAATGGTTGCTAATATTTTTAAATAGTATTTTCTCTGACTTTGTAGCTTTGTGTTTGTATTATATGTGGCTATGTGGCTTTGTATTATAAATGTAAAACCTTGTCATAATCACTATTTGTAGGAAAGAAATGTTGTCTACTCAAGTGTAAACAAACCATTAATCTTCTCTGTTTCAGAAAAATCCTGTTGAATTGAACAAACATTTACTCAGTGATCATAATTATATTGTATGTCACTTTACACAGTGCCAAGAGGATTTATTCTATGTGAAGTACCTTTAAAATACTGCAATTATTTTAAAGACACAAATAAGCTCAGAGAGTTAAGAACAAGATCACTTTGGTGGACTGTCTAAAGAAGTAGTCTGCTCCTACCTTTTTGTTGATTTTTGATTCCAGGACAGATTTTAAATTCTGCTAATCTCCATTTGGGATTATTAATTATTATAATAACATTTGCTCAATCAATTTTAGTAAATAGATTATAATAGAAATAATTTAATGAAGAGACAGTTCATATTGGTGGTCAGATGTCCTTTAAGAAGGAAAAGGCTACAAAAGCTATGTTCTTTTACCATAATCAAGCCAGAAAAACACAAAGGTATTCCCTATTAGACATTTAACTGCTAAAAATAAGTTGATTCTTACCTTTCCAAAACTCCCTTTCCCAATAGCCCGCAATATTTGAAAGTGGTCAAAGTTAACTGCAAAATAAAGGAGAGAAGAAAAGGAAAATAGTTTGTAGTGTGCTAAGTCAGAATCAGAAATCAGATAAGAAAAGAAATTACAGTGTGTCCAACTAATGTCTTTTTACATTTTACAATGTGGTATTCCATTTTTCCTCTTAAACACCAAATATACTTAATAGCTAGGAAAGAAGAAGTTGGATTTAAAACATGCTGCATTCATTTTGTTCATCAATTCATCTTGGACCAATGTCTTCAATGCCCAGTATCTCCAAAAATAAATATATCTCTGTCCTAACCAAGTAACAAGACAAGACGAAAGTTAGCATTTTGCTGCCAGTAGCAAAAGTGCTCAGCATTTTCCAGAAATATTGGGATCTATTAAAAGGACACTGAATAATTCAAGTAACACCTTCTACCTACAGATATGTAATAACATATGGTTAGTATTTTTACATTATTCACTCTTCAGGATAATTCCCATATTTTGTTACAGTGATGGAAGCCTGTCCCATGATGAACTAGTATGATCACCAAAGTTTTCCACCTTAATGCAATACATAATGCTAATATTGTAAGACTATTTCATAATTTCAGCATAAGTTTGTTTAGAGATATTGCATTTTAGGTTGGAAGTGGAATGGCTTTACTTGCACTTCGGGAAAAAGTACAGCCTGCTCTAGACACTGAAGTGCTTTGCTGGTAGGGTGAATGAGATTTCATTTCTCAGAAATGCCATTTTTATTGGTGTTACATGAGTTTAAACACAGCATGACCTTCAAATCTTCATTGGTATATCTGGTGTTTTTAAAAAAATTCCAACATCCTGAACAAAACTGATGCAAAGTCACTGAAATACAAACACAACAATGTGTGATACAGTTTTTACAGTCACTTCTCAGAAAAAATCACACTCAGAGCTAAATTCAGTGAACCAGAGATGACAAGGTTCAGTGCAACATAACAGGATTTTTTTAAAATTAAAACTTATGTTCCTGGCTTTGGCCATGGACCTTTATCTATGCACCTGTCATTGATGTAACAGTAACTAGCAAAATTTTGAAGACAGACTATCACTGCAAAAACCATAGAACCATACAATGGTTTGGGGTGGAAGGGACCTTAAAGATTATTTCATTCCAATCCCCCTGCCCTGG
>WBNQ01090388.1:29832-83810 GCA_013401375.1 Spizella passerina
CTGAATTTTGCTCAGAAATGCCATTTTTATTGGTGTTACATGAGTTTAAACACAGCATGACCTTCAAATCTTCATTGGTATATCTGGTGTTTTTAAAAAATTCCAACATCCTGAACAAAACTGATGCAAAGTCACTGAAATACAAACACAACAATGTGTGATACAGTTTTTACAGTCACTTCTCAGAAAAAATCACACTCAGAGCTAAATTCAGTGAACCAGAGATGACAAGGTTCAGTGCAACATAACAGGATTTTTTTAAAATTAAAACTTATGTTCCTGGCTTTGGCCATGGACCTTTATCTATGCACCTGTCATTGATGTAACAGTAACTAGCAAAATTTTGAAGACAGACTATCACTGCAAAAACCATAGAACCATACAATGGTTTGGGGTGGAAGGGACCTTAAAGATTATTTCATTCCAATCCCCCTGCCCTGGGCATGGCCACTTTTCCCTGGACGAGTTTCTCAAAGCCTCATCCAGCCTGGCCTTGAGCTCTCCAGGGATGGGGCAGCCACAGCTTCTCTGGGCAACTTGGGCCATGTCCACCCAAAAATGGGGCAACAAGAACAAACACAACAAAAATGTGACACATCAACATGAAGGAGAAAATTCTATAAAACTCATAATATAAATATTTGCCAAAAACTTTATCCATCTCAAGCTAAGCTTTGCACAGAAAGTTGAAATGTTGATAGCTATCAAGCCTCTAAAAAGGGTTAATATCTTACTTGCTCTGTTGCTAATATCTTACTTGCTCTGTTGCAAAAATATCTCATTTACACTGTTAACACCACAAAGAATTTGTTTATTTATGCTTGCTTATACTGCCTTCAAGCTTACATGGTTGCTCCTTTCATTAGAGCAGCATAGCAACCACCTTCCTGGTAATTGCTGGAGACAAATCAAGCCCAGAGCTCACAGGGCTGAGAGCAGCAGACTCTGTTCTGCAGGAAACAAAGATGGTGAATAAAGCAGCTTTAGAATTTGGATGCTGAAATAAAAATGCATAACCTTTGAAAGGATTTATAACCTGCTTGGAAACTGGAAATTGAGAAAAATTTTGAGCTGAATCCTGTGAGAGTAAGGGCTGCCCAGATGTTTGAGAAGCAGGATTGTCTGCCAGCAATCTGGGGTCTCTGATGAGAGATTTTACAGTGTAAAATCTCTTGTAGTTCTTGCTGGCCAGTACTGGTCTGATGAAGAAGACAGCCAGTTTTGCAAAAGCTCCATCCACATAAACTTACATCCATTTAAATCCTGTTCTCACCACTCATCCCTCCCAAGTGCATGACTGGGCTGTCTAAGATGACCTTTAATTTAGGTAGGAATTCAACACAGTGTAGAAAATATCCTAAACAACACGATAATCTCATTAATTTCTTTGATGGAAAAAAATAATCAAAAAAATTCAGCACAGCATGCCGGTGGTTTTTGTGTCACTCCTTTGTTTTCAAACTTTCTCATGTTTCTGCTTATTTTGCTAAAGATTTAACATGAATGCTTCTTAAAAAAGCTTATTTTGAATTTGTTCTTTACCTTGCAGTCATTCAGCTGAGTCCAGTTGCCAAAACAAGTGAGAAATTGTAGAATCAGTCTGTAATTATCTCAATTTGAGTCAAGTCACATTTCAGTAATACTTGACTACATTATATTCTGAAATCTGACATGTTTTGAAATACATCAGTTTGAAGAATGATTTTGTTTTTGTAAAACTTAGATTAAGCATTTATCTGTAGTCATGTAAAGGATATTTTTTATTGTCCACATAACTTCTATTTCTCTGCACTTCCATCTTTCCTGTGTTTATTGCTCTGAATGACTAGAACAACTTAATTTTTTAATTAGAATATTCGTAAATTGGACTTCATACAAATGATATTATCAAATGAAGCACTGGAACATGGAGTTGAAGATGGATTACTAGTAAACCAAATAAGTGGCTAAAAATCATAGATGCAACAATTGATCAAATTTTCTTAATTTCTATGTTTAACTTGAATAGAAAGTGAGATGTTACATTTTCATATCTTCATTAAAAAAACCAATTTTTTTTCTATAACTAACAGTCCCATGAGCCTTATTTAAATTAAGGTACAATTATTGTAATGCGTTTTTTGCAAGAGAAAATAAAGCCAATTTTAAATTACTGAGAAAATATGTAAACATGCCTGAGCCTGCATCTAAATGAGCAAGGCTTGCAGCCACTGTGGCTCTCTGGAAAGGGATAATTCACTGAAGTGAGACAATTCAGTCTCTTTTGATCATTCAGACATACTCCCAACATTGCAGATTCACAAACTGAGGAAATTCCTCCTTTGGAATATTAGGACAGAATAAAAAGTGAGCTACCTTGCAGCTGAGACTAATACCAAAATTCAGCTAATACCAAAATACAAATTCACTGAGTAAACCTAAGGTGCTTCAAGCAACATTTCCATCTAGGACAGAGCAGCACCTCCCTGAAAACAGTGAAAGGCTGAGCTGAGTTCACTGCCACCTTGGTACTACATTAGCCATACACCCCAGCTGTTTTCCTCAGAGGTTTTCAATCTCAGACTCAAAATTTTGGGCTAATTTTGTTCATCTCAAATTTCTTTTTTAATGTTCTGTATGTGCTTTTTGTGTCTTTTGTGGTGAAAATTCAATGCCAAAATATCACCACTTTGAGAAGAATTACACCTCATCATGACCTCTGTCATTTTCCAATGTTGAAAATATCATCAAGTTCAAACACTGCCATTTCCTCAGTGCAACAAGGACATCAGCAGTATTAAGTTCTTGTCCTCCAAAACATGGCATGTCTTGTTCTTGTGTGCCTGGTGTTGTAGCTAATGACATTTTTGTAGTGCAAAGCCCCACTGAGATAATGGTATGGCTGGCAGAAGGACATTTTCTTCAGTGTCAGTAATATGACTATTACTCTTTTGAAAATAGCTTCCTTTACTCAAGAGAAAATACTTCAATTCTCAAGAGAATACTTTCTTTTACAGAAGAAAAAAAATATTTTCCAACTTTTTGAGCACTCCTTACATTTTATTACCACACCATACTTTGGAGGTCTTACACATTGTCTCAGAATTTGAGTATAAGAATATGAACTATTTTCAGAAACCAATATTTGTTTGTATTGTCTTCAGGTAATTTTTCATGCAAGTAAACCCACAGTTAAACTTATTAACAACACCATGAGAGAGTTTATTTCCAGTTTTTTTGATTTCCATCAATTTCAAAAAAATCAAGTATTATAATTTCCCCTCCCTCATCTCCCACCTTCATCCCTTAAAACATCACCATTAATTGAAAACTAAGAGGGAATGTGGAATAAACCAGATATTTTGCTAGGAGAGAAAACAGATCAGCCTTTATGACACCTGTTTCATTTTATGGTATTAGAGCAATGGATATCTGTTAATTTCAGCAATGTGTTGTATATATACATATAAATATTTTGTTTCTTTCCATTTAGTCATACTCAAACAAACCTTCAATTCATCCCTTTGCACAAATTCAACTCTCTATTAATGACTATTAGTGCAAGCATACTTTAATTGGATTGGATTATTAGATATTTTCAAATTAGCCCCACATGGAGCGTTTTCCTGTAGTTTGAGCTTGAACAAATAAGACCCAGCTGATGGTAACAGGATTCACAACTGAATTAAAGGTTTCATCCTGCTTGCCATGAAAAGCAAAAAATATGTGGTCCTAACTGTTTTAGATAATTGGTCAAATATATTAGTGTACTCAAAAACTCTCAGGAATATCCAGAAGGATGGTGCTGTGGTTTGTGACTGAATTGTACACAGGAGCATCTCTGCTGCCACAGTCTTCTCATGTGACCTTAGGTGAGTGCTCCAAAATCTTCTGCTGCTGTCTGTAGAAAAATGAATTATTACATCTCCAGGCAGCTGTAAAATCAGGGATGGAACGCACATTAGAGCTCAGACACACAAGTAATTGGGAGAGCAGTAAAAGCCAATTCAGGCACTAGTGCTTCCTAAAAGCACCATGAACACTGAAAGCCATTTTTAAAGTGTGAGGAATCTACACCACTGTGGAAGCAGAGGTACAGGGATCAGAGGATTGATCCAAACCCCACACATGAGGTTGTGGCAGAGCTGAGAACAGAACCCAGATTCCACTTCACTCCACACCTTCTCATGCTTGTCCTCCAAACTGCACAAGCCCTGGTGGAGCAGATATTTGGTATGAAACTTCCTAGTGAAAGATAAAATACTTATTTCTTTCTCCACTCCTCCCTGAGGATAAAGTATACTTTGGAGAAAAAATTCACACCACAGACTTGTGTTTTTAGAACCACACTGCAAAAACACTGGATAGTTTTAGTGGAAATGTCTATTATTTTTTTAATCAGCACTATCTACGTAATGATATATGTTAAAACAATGAAGTTGTTACATATGAAGTTTTAACATATGAAGGTTGAATATGCCTCCACCTCTGCTGCATTATTCATAAATACTATATTTACTTGAACCAAAAAAACCCAAAGAAGTTACATCAGTGAGACACCATTATGTATTATGTGTTTGATTTATGATCTTACAAAGGAATATAAGATTTTGACCCTTTCACTTGCAGTTTTATTGTTCAAAATATTCTCATGTACAATATTTGTTCAAGTGTAAATTACATTTAGCTAAAGAGGCAATATGAATATTGGGTGGATTCTAGGTAGAGCTAACATCTGTTTTCTCACTGCACCTGAGGACTATTTATTGCATGTATATGTGATTAATCCAAATACACTCAATAACCATTACCTGAAAGAACTTTGTTTCTCCTAGAGAAAATATCCAATTGAATGTGGCCAAAGCACTGGCATGCACAAGCTTTGCAGAATGAAAAATGAAGTAGGGGCCTTTCTGGAAGTACTTGATAAGCTAAATTCAGACTCTTTTCCCTGGTTGAGTCCCACTGATTTATTTGGACTGTCTGGGAGTAGCCAAAACCAGACATGAGCACTAAGGCTTTAGGAGGTGTACAGTAAAGCCATATTTTCAACACAATGAGCTTTTCAACACATTGAGATTCATTCTCACTGATCTCAAGAGAAAACAGAAACAAGGAGATATGATGTGGCCATTAGCCAAGATAAAAATAGATTTTTATTTAAGTCTGACTCCTGTCTTGCAAGTCTATTTTGGGGTGGATTAATGCTTCCTGTTTCTGTGAATCAGGAAAACAGAATAATAACTAAACGAAATTTCCTTCTATATTTGGCCTGTTTGGTTTGACCTGAGACTCACTGGGTAGCTCTGCTGTTAGGATTTCAAACCAGTTCTGCAGTGCTCTTTCCATGTCTGTCTGCTTTACAGATGCCTCAGCCTTTTCCAGGGAGAGCCACAGGCTGTGCTGACAGAACCTCAGCAGATCCTAGCAGCTATCAGATCTTGTTAAAATTGCTGCTGTCCTTCCTCACAAAACGCATAGGATGAGTAACCAAGTATACACAGACATACATACTACTAATAAAATCCCCTGCTTGAATGAACATAGATAGGAGAAACATGAACAGAGACTAAAAATTAAATTAAGGATCATAAAATGGTTTGGGCAGTCATAAGGAGTCACATTCCATCATGCTCTGTTCATGATAAGTGCATTAGTGAAGAAAGACTCTGCTTAAATTAAGGAAGAAATGAATTTCTGCTGACAGAATGATAAAGCCAGGCATGCCTTTGAAGTGAAGGAAGAGTACAAATCTGCATAGCTCCACAGGTTTCTGAGTAAAATAGAGCATTGCTATACATTAATTGACTGGGAAACTTACTAGTTAGATAGAAATACATAATCAAAAAGAAGTTTCAGAGCGGGTTTTATCTCACTAATGATGAATCATGATGTTTCCAATCATATTTAGGGCCTTTGTATTTGAATTGCATTACAATGTCTCAATTCTTCATGATTAATAAGTGCTTTAGTCTCAATATAAACTAATTATGTTAATATATTTTTATAATTATTCAGAATTTATTTGCAATTAGAAAGAATTTTGGATCTTTGTATGCAAAACAAATTTATTTAAAATTCAGCTGATTTTGTTTTGAACTGTACAATGTATTTCAGTCTGATCATGTTTGCATACTTCGCTTTCTTCAGTGGAAGGGAAATATTTCTGTACTATCAAAAGACTTTGGATCAGCCAAGAGCTCTGAAATGAAAGTGGCTTTTTCACAACAGTTCATTTCTGTATTTTGCTTCTTTGTGAAGGCACCTGCAGGCTGGGATGTGTGGCTGGACTGCATGTCCCTGTCAGAGCTGTCCTGTGCCTGGCCTGGGTTTGCTCCCCTGGGCTGGTGGTGCCGGGCTCTGGGATCTCTGAACAGGGGCTGGATCTGCACAAGGGATACAAGGATCAGATCCCAACACCTTTGAAGAAGTGTCACATGACAGAAATGTAGTCCAGCTTTGAACTGGGCCAGAAGAGATCTGAAAAGGTAAACTTGAATTCCATTCGAACTTTCAAAGCATAAGCCTTAATTTTTATCTAGGAAAATAACAGCATTTTAATTTGGCAACAAGTCCAATTATCCATTAAAATTCTTTTCAGAGGAAAAGTCAGTTTCAAAAGAAAAAAGAAAACAGGGTGACAGAGTTCTTATCTTCCATCTATGTCACATTTCAAACAAGACATAGGGGAAGTAACCTTTTCCCTTATTAAAATGGGAGAAAATCTCAGTACCAGGGTGTTGAAAACCCAGCAATGTGATTTTATTTATACCTCTCTTTTTTCTATATTCTATAAATAAATAGCTGATACCATAGATAAAAGAGTGGGCTAAAGAACATCTGCTGTGATGCATTACAGACATTCTGATTTCCTTATGTCAATCCTCCTACAAGGCAATACTTCACATGCAATTTAGTACACATTTAATGAAATCCACAGAATATTTAGACCATGCATGGTTTGTTCATCCAAAGCAGTGCCAGCATCATGGGGTTCTACACCGTAATTAGTGAAATCCACCTCACATCACATCATTAAAATGAGTGGGGTTTTCCCTAAATGGCTGGGAAATTTTCTGAATGTGTTAGTTAAAATGAATACTGGAAAGAACTAAAAGAGCCTTCCATTTTTCAAAATGCTATAAAAACAGACTGGAAGAATTTGGTGAATCAGCTAATAATTTGCACTGTTACAGAACAGGCATGTGTTGCCACAACCAGAAGTAAAATTGAAATTCTAAAGAAAATTAGCATTTGAAAGTAACCAAGCTGCTAAGTAAAAGAGATCTAAGTACTGATTCTCAAAACTCTTCTTCCTTTTTAACTCTGTAAAAGAACATAATTGTATTTCTAATGCTATTCTACAAAAGCTAAAAAAATAAGATAAGATGAGATTTTGCATTCACAAGGAAACTGTGAGTCTTTGGTAAACAAGAATCGTTTGAACCAGGATCAAATGAAAATTTCTTTCCAGAGCTGCTCATTAAATAAGCCAATAAGCCAAATTAAAATGATACTGCCATTAAATACATCTATACTGGAAAATGTATAAGGCAGCTACCTGAAGTGTGTAAAACAAAGTTTTCTCCTTGCACAAGTAGAACAGACTGCAAATCGTTACAGCTTTTCTCTGAAGGAAGTTTAAACTGAAACTCCTCAGTGCCATCCCACAATCTCCAGACCGAGAGTAGGAAACTGGAGGTCTATCACCAAACGAAAAATCAAGAAAGGACATCTGCTGCTTTCAGGGATGTGGGTGTCAACCTCTGTGAGCCACTGGGAGGATTTGCCTGCCAGCCACTGAAGTCAGGACAGAGTCTTACAGCTGTAAAGTGCAGTAGGATTTTGTGGTATTCACATTCTCTGACAGACATAATTCTCTCTCCAGGATTTTTCCTGGGGAAGGCAGCGCACAGGGAGAAGAGAAAACAATTCCTATCTCCGCTTGCTGCTGCTGCTGTTTGGCACATGTGGAATGTGTAATGGGGATTGTTTACCAAAGGTGAGCCTTGTTTGGATTCATTGGCCAGTTGGGTCAGAGCTGGGTCCTGGCTGTCCCTAGACAGTCACAGGGTTGTGTCTAGCATCTCTTTAGTACAGTTCTGGCATAGTATCAGTCTCGTATAACATATCTAATAAAGCATTTCTTCAGCCTTCTGAAACCATGGAGTCAGAGCACATTATCCACCACGATGGGGTCATCCTGCATTGATGGGTTTTGGTCTAAGAACACAATAATCAGTTTTTGCCTAAAGTCCACTGAGAGGTTGCCCCATGGTAGCCCAGTAAAGGCTTTACCAGCAGCACCAGTGACTCCAGGGACTGCTGTTATCATTATCCTGTGGAAAAACAAAAGTTTGTTGTTCTGTGGAAGGTGTGGGGATGTTTAGCTGCTGCTTTGCTCCACAAGAATTTTAGCACAAATTGGATGAAATTAGCTATTCTTTCTGAAGGATTGACCACAGAGAGTTGTTTACTGGCAAAGATTAGTTGTAAGGATCAGAAGAGCTCTTGTGTCTGCATCTCTCTTCCATGGTGTTTCTTGGGAGCAATAGAATAAAAAATTAAGTTAATTTTTTTATCTTTATGCCTCTTTAAAACTAGTCCAAATTTTTACCCTAACAATTCCTCATTGGAGATTTTAGCGTGCTGCCTCCATCTTCAGACAGGTTACTCTGTTTCAGAAGCATACAGCAGGACTCTCAGGTGGCTGGGGGGAAAATAGAGAAAATGAAAAGGCAATTCTTGCTTGTGATGGTTTGTGTGAGCAAATCCAGGAGGAGGTGAGAGAAAAAACTATTATTATAAATAAATAATCTCAGTCTGAAGGACAAAAAGCAATATGAAAGTTCTGTCCCTATGAGTGACTTCAGCTCCAATGAAAGCAAACAGAAAGTTACCTAGTTTTGGAGTCTTTCTCATCAGTTTCCTTTGTGCCTTGTTTCCATTTTTCATCTCTTTTATTGGAGAAGGAATAGAAAGAACTACAAAATCAAATGGTCTTCACTGATCTCAGCTGAAATGAAAAATTTCTGAGTATTGACTGATGATGATATCTGCTTCACTATTACTGCTGTGTCCTTTTAGAGTGAGTGCATTTTTGATTTTTTTTTCTGAAATGAGAACATTTGAAGAAATTCTCCTTTTCTATTTGCTTTTGGCTTTTCACAGGAAAGATTTCTATTTTCATACAGCCTATAATGAGCAGAAGTAGAAAATATTTATATTTCCCACCATCAGAAACATATGCTTTGGGCCCTACCACACCAAAGATCTCTCACAGTCCACTTCACCCACTGTATTTTAACCCTTTATGACCCTTTTCGTGTGATGCTATGAAGAGAGCTCATGATCATCCAGGAAAAGACTTGTTCTTTGAAAAACTGAGAAGAAAATGAGGCAGTCAGAGAGACACCATGTCTGGCATGCTGCAGCAGCAGGAACAGAGCAGGGCACAAGCACATCCCTTTTGATGGCAGGATGTTGTTCGGACTAGATTAAGCTGATTATGACACCCTGTGACACACCTGTGATGCTGCTTTGGTTGCAAGTCTGGCTGCAAGGGCAGTGAAATGACGTGGTCACCTCCACAGGGAAGTTATAATGCCTATCAGTACAGAATTTGTGTCTTTTACTTTAACAAGAATTGCTTTATATCAAAGTAGACATCAAACTCTGATCCCTGCCATGTTAATACACCCTGACACCAATTCTCCCTCACATGTAAGTGAGCACAGGCAATAAAGACAAATTTAAAACTATCTACTGAGCAGGTCTTTTGACTTTGATGGCAATTCCAGAAGCCAGCCAATTAATTTTCTGGAAATAAGTAAGAATGGTAGTAAATGTTCTATGTCAGAAAATTTAAGCTAATATAAAGTTCAATTGCTATTATTTGAAGACAAAGTTAATCATTAATGAATTTTAACTTGTTTCTTATTAATAAACAACAACAAAAAGGAGGTCAAATATTGCTGTCAGAGCTTGGCAGAAGATATAAGGAACATGAAATATGTGTTATCATGGCAAAAAGTCATTTGGACAATCTAGTAGGAATCAAGCCTAAATTCATAGCATGTCCTCGTTGGCAGTGCAGTACAAAACAAGAAAGAATGACTGTCTGTGTAACGTCACCACTGATGATGTCAGCTGCAAAAAAATTAGCACAGGCAATGATGTGTTTTAGTTGTCTTTTTTTTGGGATAATGGAGGATCTTCAGAAATCCTGATGATGACTAATGGTACAGGCAATTACCAAGGTGAAGCTCCCTTGACAAATATTTCAGATTTAAACCAGCAGCAGCTGAGAGGGCTTAATAAGCACAAAGAGACAAAATACAACAGTGGCAAGCATGAATGGAGGATAACACTGCAAAAAGTCAATTAAATTTATAATAATTCCTGTCCCAGGGTGTCATCAATTGAAATGCAAGTTCAGAAAGGGATAGAACTAGCCCATAGTGAAGGCACAAAGTGGGAAAGACTCAGATTGTGACTAAGAAGAGAGATCTGTGCAGAGCTGACCCTGTGCAGGGCAACCACTAATAACGCTCTTTTAATACTACTTCCATGCCCACAGAAGTGGAGGGTCACTGATCTGATCAGTCTGACAATGTGATACCATGGACTGAGAATGAGAATTTGAATGTTTGTGATAGGCTGTCAGCTCAGATGATCTTGATTGTGTGGGTCAGTTTGCTGCAATCCTTCAGAAACGTAATTCTAAAGCAGACCTTTTCAGCATCTCATCATCTTCTGTTATGATGGTTAAACATCCATAAATTGAGCTAAAAAAATCCCAAAACAATTGGACTTCAAACACATAGGCTTTTACTATTAGATTTAACAGAAAAGCAAAAGGAATTTGGAGTACCAAATCTATGACTCTTTCTCAACAAAAAGCAAATAGCACTAGATTGTTGTGAAAAGCCTGTAGCAGCTGGTCAGGGATTTTACATATTGGTGTATAACTCAGTGCTATGAAAAATGTCATGAGAGGTCAGATGTTCCTCTGGACGGACTGAAATAAGGTAACAATCCTCACCTTTGCTAAATAACTGATATTGATGTCTGGAAATGACCAGATCCTCGTTAACACTTTTCTGAAGTCAGAAAAGATTTGCCAGTAGTTGAAAGCAGCACACAGCATGGCAGTATGTTGACTTCTTGTGCACAGGATTCAGTGTGACTGGTCACTGGAGCTGGCCACACCATTCTATGATTCTATGAAAGAACATGATTCTCTCTCTATTTAGGCTGGCAGTGAAGATAAGTGACATGAATAACTGGAATCATTGTGTTATAATAAGGTTTGATGCACTGGCTAGCAGAGTCCATAGCCCTGACCTCACTGTCACACAGAAATGATCAGGATTTACTCAGGCAGCGTCAAATCTTCTACATAACTACAGGTTAGTTTGTCATAACAGAGCTCTTTTGGCTGCTTCTGTGTTCTGTTAGCATATAGCATTCAGGTAACCTATTTTCCAGTAGAAAGGTTTCTTTTCATTGACTCATTTGGCTCAGTGGAAAGTAATTGGAACTTCTCATCCATGTATCCTACTATAACCAGCAATTTACACAATTTTACTATTATAAACCCACAAGAGTGAATCATCTTTTAGGTCAGTGAAAATGTCAATTAAAGATCCCTTTTTGCTGTCATCAAAACAGTTCTGTTTTGTGATAGGACAGAGATTTGGTGCAGAAAAGCTGTTAACTTAGCAGCATCACTGGAAACATCAGAACTCATCAAGGGCCTGCTGGATGGATGTCCTGGCCCTCATCACAGCCACTGAATAGCAGGGAAGCCTCTGAGAGTCTCCATGCTTTTCACAGTTCTTTCAAAAGGCATTGACATTGAAACTAAAGAGAAAAGTTTCAGGAGCTGCTCCAACATAAAATGTGCAACCCCTGTTAAGTGATGAAACATAGCAGCCTTTTGTTGAGAATAGAGAGATTCTGATCGACCATGCTGTTCTTTTATGGATGAGCTGACAAAAACAATCTCTGAAATCATTGCAGGGAGAAACAGGTTGACAGGTATAAGCAGCAGAAAAGACACTCCTTGAGAAAATGTATTGCTACAATATAGAAAATCTAAATTTCACTTTACTGTTATAGACTTCCCTGTGAGATCAGGATACACATAATGGACTATGAAGCATCTTTTTCAGCTGGAAAGTGGGAATGTTCACCTCCCTCAGAGTTTCTATGAAAATAACCTCATTAATAACTGAACTGGAAGGCTCTCTGAGGGAAGTTGCTATGGGAATAAAATGTCAAATATCAGTGTACCAAACTGTTTTCTCCTGCAATAAAATTTATCAGAGTGATCCCCAGGTGAAGGAAAATTCTTTAAATTAAGTTAGCAACAAAATCCTCAGTGAGACATCCATCAATCTTATCCATGCAAAGGTCTCTGTAATTCCAAACATGCCAGAGGAAGTGAATAAACCTCTTTGCTCTCAGCTCCTCAGGGCAGTGCCTCTGAAGGAATTGTTCTTGCAGATCAAAATTAGTCTTGGTGCTGTGTTAATGGGAGGCTGGGGACCCATGTGAAGAAGATTTTACTCAAACACCTAGAGACAGTGTGAGCTGTTCTCTGTTTCTTATGAATTCAGAACCCAAGACATGAGGAGTCTCTCTCCAGAGCTGAATATTGAAAAATTATCTCTTCTATTTTTAACCACAACTACAAATTAAACACTAGGGGTGGGTAAGGACACTAAAGATCAGAATTATTCCCATTTCAATTGAGATTGCCTCCCATTTAGTGATTTTAAACCAAAACCATCACCGTGGGCTTCAAGTAAGTGACGCCAGTTGTAACTGGCAGCAGAAGTGTGCCTGGGGTGTCCCTGCCTGCTCCAGCTGCTGTGGCACATCCCAGCCACAGCCCGGGCCTGCCTGGGCATCCAGCTGCAGGCAGCGGGGTGGCACAGCGTTAGATGCGGGTACAGTGGGGATTGTGAACAGGAAAACTGCTCCTCATCATGGAAAAAGGCAGCATTTCATTAAATACACAGCACACCTAGTGAGCACATTGAAGGGCCAGATCTCCAGTAGAGGAGAATTAAAGAAAATTTCAAGTATTCCATTACTGGCTGACCACAAAGTAGCACCTCAGAGTCCAGCAGACACTAGATACCTCTTAAACTGGCCAGATTTCTATTGACTGTTTAAATAAAAGACACAGCACACTTTTAAGAGGGCTGACCTCCTCCATCAATTCTATCTGTTAGCCTACCCATAGTTATCCATCCTCTGCAGTTAAATGACTTTCACTATGTACTTCAGTGCCCAAGTTGCATTTTGTTCGTAGGTGCTGCAAGTGTTTCAAGCCAAGTTATATTTCTTAGAAAAATGAAATCCATTTTAGAGATGGAACCTCAAATCCCAGCCTCTGAGGTTGTAAAGGCACTGACCTGAACTCATCTTGGCAGTTCTGATTTTTAGAGTTGTCTGGAGCCAGGAAGAGGCTTCTTTTTGATTCTAGCTAGGGTTCATAACATTTCTCTGTGTGAATCATCTACTTGTATAAAAATCACTCCACCTTCTCTGCCATTTTGGAGGAAAGCAGCTCTCTATATCATGTAGGCTTTTTTTTTACCTACATGCTATAGACTAAATTACTGTTGATCAAATATGATCAATTTTTTCCAGCTTCAGATGAAGTGATATCCTGCCCTATTAATCATCATTAACACCTTTGTATACATCACTTTTTTGTGGTTGTTTCTATTTAGGGTGGAATAGAAAGGGTAGGGGAAAAAACTGATTAAACAGCTGTATTTAATTCATAAAAACTTCCATCATTTCAGTGCAAGACATATATCTTCATCTCAGTGTTTACAGATAAATATTTGATGATGGAATGGGTAATTTTTCTATGGAGACTGGAAAAAAAAGGGCTGACTGCTGTACATAAAATGACCATCTAACTGTAGAAGTTTTTTTACTTGGTGCTGATGATTTATTCTCTCATCATTGTGCTTCTTACCTTTGGGAAATCCTTGTACACTTATTTACAAGTTATTTATAAGTATGCTTATTTACACTCCACAAGCAATTACACCAATGCTGATAGGACTGTTCACTGCAGAAAACAGTAAATATGAATAAAGAAAGCAGGCACTTTATCTTATCTACCCACTGCTAAGATTAGGAGTTGTCCTTGTTTCAGCTGGAATGGAGTTAATTTTCTTCTTTGTATCTATTATAGTGTTGTTTATTATTATTGCTATCATCATTATTATAATTTACTTTATTTCAATTATATTCTTATCTCAACCCACACGTTTTACCTTATTCTGATTCTCCTCTCTGTCCAGCTGGGAAGGGGGGCAGAGTGAGCAAGGAGGTGTGTGGTATTTTGTTGCCATCTGAGATTAAAACCACAACTGAAGTGAAATATTAAAGACTTCAAGCAAAGCAAACATAGATACACTTGGGAAACCAACCAAATCCCCCTCAGGTGAGCTGGTACAGAGGTGACTGAGGAGAGGAGGAGGACTTCAGACCAGACACAATTCCCAGGTTATGGCTGGGTGTTGGCATTAACAGCAGAAGGTCAGTGGACTCTAAGCTACAACTTAGATTTACCTTGTATCATCCCACAGCAGGCAAAAATAAAAATATTCACTTGGCAAGCAGGTTGGGGAGCTGATAGATATTAATGTAGAGAACACAAGTTCTAATTTTAACCACAGAAGTTATTAGGTGCAAAGCACAAACAAATAGTGAGCTGCAGAGGATAAAATTGCTCAATGTAGCAGAAGGCTTAGTGCCTAAAACATTCAGTGGCACTAAATGTGCCATACCAGTTCTGTATAATCACAGAAATAGAACCTCAAATAAGTTTAATTATAGATGTTAGATGAAAATAATGAATATTGGTGACTCAGTTCTAGAGTTCCCTACTGCATACACTGGGTTTGTTTTGATGAAAGTAAAGTATATAAAAAAAAATCTGTGTATATATAGAGAAAAAGAGGGAGAGAGAAAGAGAGATAGTTTCTAAAATATATGTGTATTTATATTATACTTTATTAACGAGAATAAAATGGCAAATCATATATCAGAGCTTCTTCTAGTTATCTATGAAAATAATATTAAACAACCTTGGCTTCTTCACAGTACAGAATGGAAAACTTACAACATAGCAAAAAATATATATCACAGCTTTTTTTTTTTATTTACAGGTTGTGAAAAGGACTGGAAATCATATCATTAAAGACTAGAAGAAACATGTTGTATACAACAGTTGCCAGCAATCTTTTTTTGGTGATCTGCTGGGGTGTATTCTTCTTCTCCAAATTGGAATGTAGTGTTTCAGGAAGATCTTTACAATATCCAGGACATCCTGTCATTCAAAAATTCAGGATGTCATTGATCCACATATGTCTGTGGATCACAGGATGTGTATGAGCTACCTAGCAGAGGAAGGTTAGAGGGCTGAGAGCAGCCTGCAGTGATTCTCAAGTATTTGTATGCTCAGAGAAGCACTTAAAATTCTCTGCATCTCGCAAGTGAGAAACGTGAATGCCACAATCTTTTCTCTGAAATGGACAGCTACAAGAGTGAAAGGGCTGCCTTCTGCTATGGCATTTTAGCATCCATGACTGTGCTCCATCCGACGCCGCTGGGACAGACGGACGGCTCCTGGCTCGGGAGCATCAAGGAGCTGAATCAGGGCAGCACTCAGCCTAAGTGCTTGAAGCCACTGAAAACAAGGTGTCTCTGCGCTGCCACACGCTACTCAATCCTTTCAGAACAGCAAACAGAACCTCTCCTCACTCTCAGAAAAGCCGTGTGAAAGCCATTCAGAGAGCAGATGTTATCCCAGCAACAGCTGGAATTTGCTTCTACCTGGATGTGCTGCCTCCCACAGCCACAGCCAACACCTGTGAACCTGACGCCCAGTCCTTTTCCCAAACTATGATTTAAAATAAAAAAGGAAAAAAAGGACAAAATAGACTGGATAATTGTAAATAAGTTTTTTTTTCTATTTTGAAGCTGCCCAGGCAACTTTACTGTAGCTGCTCTCTTCCCCTGTTATCAACAGAGAGCTCACTAAATCCAAAAAAAAAGAAAAATTATTGTCCTGCTGAACATTTGGATTGACAGCAAGTGTTAACTACACTATGACTCCTTTCCAGCAAAATTGCACAGCACTTAGTGCTGACAATTTTGTTCAATAAAGGTCAATAAATCCTTCCAGAAAGTCTTTCAATACTGAGATTTTTATGGAGAATTTCACACTAAAAATATATTTCTCTTTCTAAAGTACTTCTCATCTGCTATTATTATTTGCACCATACAAAAACCTCTAGTTTAATAACTTAGCTCAAAAACTTGAGCAAGAGATCTAAAAGGCATCTCACTGGGCAGGAAAAGATGTGGCAATAAAGGCATAATTGGCATGCAGTTACTGAAAAATCACATGAAAAGGCTGGGCAGAGAAGAATCTCATGAGTCTGTATAAAACTTCTGGCAAATCTGTTCCTCATGTTATGTCCAAACCAATCTCAGTAAAAGCTAACTTGGTTTTACAGCAATTCCCCACACATAAGATTGTATTTCTGTAGTTTTCACATGCTAAAACAGTCTAATATGATCTGGGCTTAAGATAATGACTTTTCCTACTTCTCAAAGTGATCTTTTGATGATCTCTTGTTGTTTGACTTCAAGCTCTGTGCAGCAGTTCACAGTCCTTAAGATGTGGTATTGCCCCAAAAGCATTTGCAGGCTTTACAGCTTGGAGAAAGATTTATCTAAGCCCCACCCCAAAAGGCACAAAATCAATCTTCCTAACATAATGTGAAAGCAGTCCAGGGGAAGTGGAAGATAGTTTCAGAAAGGTGTGAAGGACACTCAGGAAGCTGACAGTGATTTTGTGATTATATTGTGTCTTTGTTCTAACAAGGGAGCTAAGAACAGTTCTCATTGCTCAGCAAGGGAGGCAGAACAATCTCAAAAGGAAATTATAATTACTGGAAGGATTAACTCAGTTTGCATTTTTATATCTTAAATAAGGAACAGGAGGTGTTCCCTTATTGCTGCAAAAATAGGAAAAAGAAGGAAAGTATTTTTTGTCCACTGCAGCAGGTTGCCTTGTAGTGTATTTACCTTACTAAATACAACTTAATCCCTCGTACACAGAACAGTGTTAACAATAGAATGATGAAATCACTGCTCTATTTTATTCAGGATCATACCAAGCAAAAAAATGACAGGACAGAAAAATACATCAGGTGTAGAACTTATCTAAATGTTTCTAAATTTCAAAGAACTAGAATTGATATTTATTTCTTAAAGAAAAAGAAAAAAAGAAAGAAAATGAGAAAGAAAGTGGGAATAAACACAAAATCAATAAAATATTACCAGATAGAAGTTAAAAGCACTGATTTAATTCATATTTTGAGTCAGATAAGCAAACTGTAGGGTAGACTTCATGAATATATCTAAACAAGCTTTTTTCAAAACAGATCAAAATAGAAAAAGTTTAATGAAGTATAGAACAGAAAATTTCATATTATGTTGTGATATTATAAAGAAAATATTTATGGGAATATAAAATTTGGGAAATAAATTTCAGATTCATCAATCATGTTCAGTTATCATTAAAGCCTCACAAACCTGTTTAAATAAGCTGTCACCAACCCTGGTAAAGCTTTCTAAGAAGCATCCTTCAATTTCAAAGGAAAATATCTCTGTCTTAATTACAGGAAGAATGAAACTTAGATGCCTACATTGTACTGAATATCCTTATCAGAAAATACAATACTAAAGCATTGCAGTGTTTGATACTTTTTGGTCAAAACCTGTGACAGCAATCAGAGAAAAAGGGTGTAGGAGAGAAACTGATTATAAAGAATCTTCCATTAGTTGTAGCAGAAATAAATCATATGCAAAACTGGAAGAAGAACCTTGAGGTACTGACTGCCAGTAAAATAAACTGAAACCAAATACAATACCTTTTATGTTGAAAAAGGCGTTTAAGATCTTTAAGCCCAACCATAAATGTAACACTGCCAAGCCCACCACCAAACCATGTCCATAAGGCCCCAATCTCCTGTAAGCTTTCCTTGCCAGGTTAATAANGATTATATTGTGTCTTTGTTCTAACAAGGGAGCTAAGAACAGTTCTCATTGCTCAGCAAGGGAGGCAGAACAATCTCAAAAGGAAATTGTAATTACTGGAAGGATTAACTCAGTTTGCATTTTTATATCTTAAATAAGGAACAGGAGGTGTTCCCTTATTGCTGCAAAAATAGGAAAAAGAAGGAAAGTATTTTTTGTCCACTGCAGCAGGTTGCCTTGTAGTGTATTTACCTTACTAAATACAACTTAATCCCTCGTACACAGAACAGTGTTAACAATAGAATGATGAAATCACTGCTCTATTTTATTCAGGATCATACCAAGCAAAAAAATGACAGGACAGAAAAATACATCAGGTGTAGAACTTATCTAAATGTTTCTAAATTTCAAAGAACTAGAATTGATATTTATTTCTTAAAGAAAAAGAAAAAAAGAAAGAAAATGAGAAAGAAAGTGGGAATAAACACAAAATCAATAAAATATTACCAGATAGAAGTTAAAAGCACTGATTTAATTCATATTTTGAGTCAGATAAGCAAACTGTAGGGTAGACTTCATGAATATATCTAAACAAGCTTTTTTCAAAACAGATCAAAATAGAAAAAGTTTAATGAAGTATAGAACAGAAAATTTCATATTATGTTGTGATATTATAAAGCAAATATTTATGGGAATATAAAATTTGGGAAATAAATTTCAGATTCATCAATCATGTTCAGTTATCATTAAAGCCTCACAAACCTGTTTAAATAAGCTGTCACCAACCCTGGTAAAGCTTTCTAAGAAGCATCCTTCAATTTCAAAGGAAAATATCTCTGTCTTAATTACAGGAAGAATGAAACTTAGATGCCTACATTGTACTGAATATCCTTATCAGAAAATACAATACTAAAGCATTGCAGTGTTTGATACTTTTTTGTCAAAACCTGTGACAGCAATCATAGAAAAAGGGTGTAGGAGAAAAACTGATTATAAAGAATCTTCCATTAGTTGTAGCAGAAATAAATCATATGCAAAACTGGAAGAAGAACCTCGAGGTACTGACTGCCAGTAAAATAAACTGAAACCAAATACAATATTTTTTATGTTGAAAAAGGCATTTAAGATCTTTAAGCCCAACCATAAATGTAACACTGCCAAGCCCACCACCAAACCATGTCCATAAGGCCCCAATCTCCTGTAAACTTTCCTTGCCAGGTTAATAAAGAAAGCTGATAGTCTTTAGAAGAGAGGTGGTGAACTGAGAAGACTTTTACAAACATCTTTTTGCAGAGTTCCAATTTCCAGTGATTAAAACCAGACCTGTCCAGTGACCTCACAAATCCTAGCCTTTCCATTCAGACTGTTTCATTCCCTTATTAAAATACAGGTTGATGAGAGTCAAAGTGGAAATTAAGGAGTTAAAGATGAGGTCAAACTGAGCATATGAGAGCTGCATGTAAATAAGTCTTCTAATTATTGGAGTGGAAAATAACTTATTTAGGAGCAAAAGAAAGGAAGGCCTCATTTCTGTGATACAAAGTACAACCCTCCTCATACCCTCGTTGATGGATATTTGAGGTGAATGCTGACTGCCTAAGGGAATAGACCAATGCATAACATTCAGGTTTTTTTGAGGACAAGCTGAGCACACATCACAGGCAGTGCTTTCATTCTATTTGCTAGATTTTACTAAGTGAGGGATCTGAAAGGGAAAGCCTTCTAGTACTCATCAGTGAACACATGCCTTCTTTCTCTCCTCTTTCTTCCAGAAATGTTTTTTTATGAAGGTACAGTACTATAGTATAGTACATAAATAGTATATATTGGCCTAACCATAAAACTGTACTGTATACATGTAATGTAAAATTTAAACAGTATAATGTTAATTTCTAAGGCTCTGAAATTAAATACAAGGATGTTCCATCAAATACTGCATTAAGAGAATCAGTTCTAAGTCCTGATGAACATATTTATACTCAACATCCTCTTGTACTGAGAAGGTGGAGGCATCTTGGGCCCCACCAGTGTTCATCTGCAGGTACAGTGTGGTTTGAACATACATTTCTGATAAATGAAATAGTTTCCTGGGATCAAGTGCAGCCAAATAAAAAACAGTGTTATTCTTCAAAACATTTAATGTATTAGACACTGGACCCTAGAAAGTAAACCAACTTTGTTCTTCTTTAACCACAGGGGAAAAAAACCCAAGACATTTGCTTTTTTTTTTTCTAAGACCCTGTATTTGCTACTCATGCTGGATTTTGATTGAGTCCAAGGAAACTCAGAATATGATTTAGTTAAGAAAATAACTTTTATTGATCTCTTCAGTTTTTCATGTTTATATAATAATCATCTTTTTCCTGTTGCAGGGAAGCTTACATACACACACACATACACAGTTTTCAAAAGTACAACAGCAAATTAGAAAAGAGTTCAGCAGAGGCCTACATTAGGCAGTAAATAATGTCATTCAAGGTAATCAATTTAACTAGCTCATGAAACTAAGTGGAACTGTGCTCAAGAGAGTTATAACACCCTCTGATGTGCATACTGCTCACTACTGCTGCTCTTCCCCCTCCAAAATGCCCAAGCTTTTCCTGCAGAGTTTGGTGTGTGTCCTGTACCTCTTGTTCCTTCCCTTCACATGTTTTATCCTGACAGGATGCTGTGGAGTTTCCCTACCAGACTGAACTAAAAGTTTTCCTATTTAATTGAATACTGTCTAAGAATTTTACTTTGTATTGATTGATCTCAGTAGCAACCTTTTCTCTTCCACACCTTTCCCATCAGCTCACTCTGGCTAAGCCAAAATGTTGTGAAACCACCAAAATAACTTGACATTCTTTCCTCTATCCCACCCTTCAGTGCTTAGTCACAGGAGTCACCAGGTTTTGCTTCAGGATGGTTTCACCTTCTGCCTTCTCAAGCTTTCTTTTTAAAGGAGAAATGTAGAAAAGAGTGAGTCTTGTTCTTGGCCAACAAAACTATGCCTTCTTTGGATTGATGCCCACGTTCAGAAAATACGGCACAAAGACAGTTCTGGTGAGGCAGTTCTCTGAGGATCTATGAACAAGACCATAATTCCTCACCATGTTTATTTCCCAAAGATTTTCTAATTCAGTCAGGTACAACATTTGATTCTAGGCTGAACTTCATTCATTGGACAGTGTGGTAACCAAGGTTCACAAAAAGCTCCCTAGTAGGTACTGCTGGCCTTGTAACCCACAGTCACACATCCATATCAAGGAACTCCTTCCCTTTCATGTCCAGGGTTCAGCGTCTGTCCCACTGCAGCCAGGTGGGGTGAGGTAGATCTGTTCCCCCTTGTTCTGTCAGAAGCTGTCAGATCTTTTGAGCTCTACTGGAAGTAAAGCCAATATTGAGCAGTAGAGTCAGTTTAATATCTCTGTTCATTTGAAAACCATTTGTCCTGGGATAAAACCAAAAATTTACTTCTCAGATTGACACCTCTTCCACCATTCAGCTTTTCCAGTCCCTCAGAGCCCAGCTCTCTGAAAGTCTGCTCTTTGGCACAGCAAACAACTGCAGCACAGCTGAAGGAGCAAAGCCTTTTCACTTCAAGCAACAGCTGTGGACAGGGATGGGAGACAATGGCTGAATTTGTGAGGGAAGGATTGTAAAAGCAATGGTGTTGAGACTGAGACAATACTCTTGTTTTCTGAGTTTATTTCACAATCAAATTTTTCCTTGCTCTTGAATAGAAGTCTCTAAGTTTACCTTGCTCAATGCTTGGTCAACTTTGAATTTTTTATACTTACTTATTCACAAAAAGCCTATCTTGATATCCAGGGACACCACATATTGCAACAAGGGTAAATGTTACCTCTCCTGAGCTAAATAACTTCCTCAATAACAAGCCAACAAGAAATTCCTTCACACTCTTAAAGTTAGGTGCCATGCCAAGCACTTCTGCAAATTTTGGAAGCCTACAAAAGCAGCAGCAATGACTTCCACGATGCCTTTGTTTAAGATGGAGGTCCTGACAAGGATGTTTCCACTGAAGAACTAAATCTTGGAAATGTAGTAAATATTGTTAGGAAGGATCTTGAAAATTTATCTGGACCATCTCTAAGATATTGCTGGCAGAGATTTTGTTGAATCTGGATGATGTAAAGTTAACTACAATTGACAAATACTTCAGCTGTCCCTGGAAAGGATCTTTGTTCTAATCCTGACAGTGTGAGGTAAATCTGATATTGCACAACCTTTTTAGGATATTCAAATGATGAAACAGAGATGCAGCTCATTTGAGACAGCAAGAAGCTAAGATGAAAGTGCCAGATTCACCTTTAGAGGTGCCTGTAAAAAAGAGAAAACTGATATAGTGTTAAACTTCACCTCCAATTATCATTTAGTGCCTGAAGAGGTCCACATTTTATTTGTGTGCATTGTATCAAAGCCCAAGCCAGGAAGATAAGGGCTGATGGTGATTGCAATATCACAATATTCCTTCTGAACCTCCTTGGTCACAGACCATGTAAACTGTCAACAACAGTTTGGTATGTAGTACTTCTGTGGCTACCTGAAATTATCACATTGCTCTGTGCTCTCCTTTCTGTCCATATTCTCCCACTGTCTCCTATTATGCTGTAAGTGTAAGCTCAACACTGATCTATTTTGCTCTGTGATTGTACCAACATTGGTATTAGGATTTCTGAAGTGTTTTTCACTACACATAATGATGAATTCCTGTCTAAAGTTCAATAAATGCAAAATAAAATTGTATAGAATTCAACATGGTCATAAAATCAAGTATTAAAAAATCCAGTGGTCTGTATCTAATCTATCCAAAATATTGATACTCAGCATAAGATAATGCCTTTGACAGCTGTGGTTTTCAACAGAACTGCCTTTGAGCAGTTTTTAAACCACATTTTGGTGTTCTTATCCTATTCAGTTCTAAAGGGAACATTCATCTTTGCAAGGGAAAAAATAAAATGCAATGTAACACACCACAGAACTTTCATGAACAAATAAAAATCCAGCAGAAATATTGATCCCACATGATGTTTTCTGCTCTCTCTAACAGAAGGTATTTAGGTTCCAACCCTTTATTTTAGTGTTCTTTAGGGCTGTATCTTATGAAACATGTAGTTTGAAAAGTGTGTGTTTTTATCCTCATGATCTGAGTGTTGTGCAGCAGCTCAGTGACTGCATCAGGCACAGTGCATATCAGCTCTGTGCCAGCAGGATGATGAGCACCATCAGATCCCTGACAATAACTGGACACTGCATGCTCTGTTCTCAATCTGACTCACTTTGACATCTAACCATTGCTTTAAATTGGTTCCAAGTAAAACTCTTATTTGTCATTTTTCCCTATGTCACTTTATGGTTCTTCAGCTTTCACTGCACTTATACATAAACTCAGCCATTATGCTCAGAATTTAGCTACCTGAATCCATACCAATTTCAGGCATTTTTCTTAGGCTCTTTATCTGAGTTTTAGGCTTTTAGTACAAGTCTTTGCAGCAGCTGGCCATTTAATAATGATGTTTTCTGACACTCACCAACAATTTTAAATCCTTCATTTAAGCTGAAGGCTTTTCTGCAGAGGAGAGGTAGAAATCAATTTTAAATTACAACTTCAAATTGGAAGTTTAACTCCAGAGGATGGATGCTATATCCTCTAGTACATAAGATTTCCATTGAGCTCTGCAGTTCTGGCACTGCAGCAGAACAAAGCCTGGTGGCTCAGGCAGGGAAGTGGGACTTTACATTTAAGGTAAAGTCATGTACACCAAAACCAAAACCAAGCTCTTTAAAAAGTTCAGAATACTTATTTCTAAAAGTAACTGTAGCAAAGCTGATTTTTTAAGCCCCAAATAATCAAATACAACTGCCATATCAGTTGGCAGGACCAGCTTCTAGCTTCTAACACTTTGTTTCTTGTCCTTTCCTCTGTATCTTCCACTACAATGTAGGCAAATACATTATTCCTGTTTGATAGTAGTAATATCTCTCCTGAGTCAGCTCTTTTCTAAATTACTCTTTTTAGCTATTTAATTTTCACACTTTGAATATGATTGACATTTTAACTGCACAGTCAAGCAAATCCAGCATGAAAGACACTCTTTACAGTCACTAGGTTATTGCTAATATATTCATTACTTGTGATATTTACTGAGAATTTGCAAGGAGAATTTACCAATGGTGAATATTAGCCTTACACTTCTATTGCCATTCTTGTGAGCATTTTGCTGTTTTTGAAGAGTTGAACATGAGGAAAAATTTACTTTTTTGCTCTCCTGGTAGTAGCACTGGATATCCATATTCAGGAGAGGGTAGTTGTTGTGGGAATAGGAAATATTCTAGGCAAAGAGAGTCAGGTTCCTTTGCTTCAGTGGTATTAACCAAAGTAAAACTGTTTTCCTTTTACCTGAATTGACTACATAATTTGTGTAGAATCTTGCTTAAAGCTCCTTTTAAATGTCTGAAAAAAATATTATAGTTCCACACCATATAAGGGTCTTGCCTTGGTAAGGGGTAGTGATGCTGCACAACACCAGATGTAGTTCTCTATCCAACCTATACAACAATAAAAATCAAGAAATGAAACATATTTTTCTATATCTTTAGGCAGAGTACAAAGTCTAGGCATACAAAGGGCTCTGTGCCATGGATTATTCCTAGCTGTTGTTGTGCCTTAACCTAGGCTAAGAAGAGAAAATTAGATAAATACAACATGGTTTTATCAGAAGTTTTTCGCACATAAGTAACCAGACATTTTTCCTTGATGACAAACTTATTTTGTAGATGATAGAGTTGGCTTAAATTTAATTTTTCTCAGTTTCAGTGGAATGAGATGTAAGAAAATATAAGCAAATCTGAATAAGGTGAGGAAAAAGTGACAAAAGGCAAGGTGGGCAGCTGTGCTGGTTTTGGCTGGGATAGAGTTAATTTTCTCAGAGCAGCAAGTGTGGGGCTGTGTTTGGGGATGGTGCTGGAAGCAGAGCTCAGGGGTATTTTAGCTATTGCTGAGCAGCCCTTCCACAGAGCCAAGGCCTTTCCTGACCATCACCCACCCCAGCAGAGAGGAGGCTGGGGGTGCACAGGGGCTGGGAGGGGACACAGCCAGGACAGCTGACCCCAGCTGACCACAGGGTTGTTCCACATCAATGGCTTTGCACTGAGCATGTGAGGCTGGGGAGGGAGAAGAAAGTGAGATATGTTTGGAGTGATGATGCTTTTCACCTGCACCATGGGTGTGATGGAGCCCATCCTTCCTAAGAATNGCTTGGGTTAAACCATGGCAGCAAGAAAGGAAAAATATTATTTAGAAATGGAAAATATGAGGCTGGCAGGGGTTAAAAGCAAAGCAGATTAAGTCTGGATACGATCCAGCTGAATACTTACACAAAGTGTTCAGTGGTCTTGATAACTGACATGAACAGTGTGGTCATAATTTAAAACATTGTATTAAAAAGAGTCAGAGTGTTGCAAGGAAAGAAGCAAGTGATCATCTTTGAGACTATGAATAATAGAAGTGGACCAAAATTCAGTCCTGCAAAAGTCCATGTGCATAGGAACACCAAAATCTTCTAAT
This sequence comes from Spizella passerina, assembly GCA_013401375.1. Classification (NCBI taxonomy): domain Eukaryota; kingdom Metazoa; phylum Chordata; class Aves; order Passeriformes; family Passerellidae; genus Spizella; species Spizella passerina. The sequence goes on from WBNQ01090388.1 coordinate 55,466, forward strand.
GTGGATTGGAGCTCATCAGTGGAAATTACTGAGAGGGCACTGACCACAGGGTGACAGAACTATTCACATGGTATGTCCATGGAAAGGGCACATGTAATTATAGACTGTGCTAGAACTTGTTTCCAGTAGAGAACAGGATGTATTCTTTCCAACACATGGTCCTGGGGAAAACTCACCTCCAATTCTGTGTATAATTTGGGTTATCTGTGTGAAACCAAGACAGGCTCAAATGCAGACAGATGCAGGGCACAGGAAATGAGAAAGCAGTAGAAATAATAGAAAAATAGAAAAGGTTTCCCTGCAAATGAAAGAGTGAGAGGGGACATTTTTGCTGTCTATCAAAGCCTCAGAATAATCCTGGAGGGGGAGAGCATTTTAAACTAACAAAACTTGGATTCAACACAAATCTTGTAAGTAGGTGAAGAAACCTAGTCATGAAAACAGATGTTTCTAACCATTCAAGGAGTGAAGTTCTGGAAGACCCTTCTAATAAAAATGGAACACAGAGAACTAATGTAGCTGGTAAAAATTGTATGCATTACTGCCTTTAAAAAGATTAGTGTATGATAATGATGTGTTGTGCTGGCTTTAATAACTGGGACCTAACAGCATGTAGTTCAGGTTTCTGCTTCTATAGAATATTTTTTCTATTATTCTGAGCATGGAGGGGAGTCTGCATTCAGCTTTAGATATACTCAGGGGATCAACACCTCTTCTCATCAGAAAGCAGGAGGTAACTCTGGAACAGACACCCCATAGGCTTGTCAGGCAGCACCTGGGTGCTCTTCATACACTATTTCTATATATTTATTTATTAACTAATACACTGAGTAAGTAGCTTTTTTGTATGATTTCCAGAGTGATGATAAATGGCTTTAAACCTTTACTTCCAAAATTCATGTTTTATTCTATACTCATCATAAACATGCATGGATATAAAATGGCAATACTCTTTTCTGTTCGTTTTTATAATTTTAAGAGGTAGCTGTGACGTTATACGCAATACACTAAATAGATTAGTTTATAATATTCCTAAATCTTCATACAGAACTTACCTATTCCAGTTCTCTATGAGCAATTATATCAACTCAAGAAACAAATCCCCTTTCTCTTGTTATACTTTTCATTAGCTTTTTTCTTTTTTTAAAATTATATATTGAGTCCAATATTGTGGGAAATGGTGCCTTTATAGCTACTAGTGGGAATATGAAAAAACAGTTTCATTTTGCATTAAATCCTGTTGGATACAATTTCAAACAGGAGATATTTCCCCATATTGTTTAGATACTTGGGAAAATGCCATCCTGAATAACATTTTGTAAGTACTACTGAAAATTGGTTATTGTTTCAAAAGCAATGGACTCTTCTGAACTAGATGGTTGTGCCAAGCAAAATATATTAAGAGGACTAAAAGATTATGTTAGCAACATTCATAATGGGGAAAACCACCTCAGAACAAAACAAAACCATGCAAAGAATAAACAATGGCCTAATTGAAATCCATAAATACTTCATGTGCTCTTTTTTTATTAGCTGTTAATAATGGCTGCATTGCAAAAATGCTTTCTGGATAGAAAGAGAGCTAAGTGCCTTGAAGGCTTTTCTGCAATAATTTACTATTGAACTTTGTTCATTTTGTTCAAAAACTGACCACAGTTTTGTAGCATGGGAAAAAGAAAAATAAAAGTGGTAATAATTCATGGAAACTGCTAACTCAGGAGAGCCCAATTAGAAGTCTTCAAAGGCAGGAGTGTGGGAATCTTTTCACCTTAGGGTATCTGGACAAGATTAACTTTTCATGCTTTCATTCTGGAGTATTTCTCAGTGAGTTTCCTTAAGGGTTACAGCCCCAACTGAGCATGGCTGAGACTCTTCTTGGGGGGAGGTCAGGGGGGCTCTTTCCCACTTGGATGTTTGCAGAGCATGACCTATGGTAAAGGTCTGAAATTTTCTAATAGCACAAGGAAATGGCAGCTATGGGTCCACAACACACAAATTGTACACCATCTGTCCCATTCCCCACACAAACAATGGAACGTTGTAAACCACATCTCATCACGCTTTGCCAAGGAATAGGAAATGCTAATCTCATCTTAAATGCAAGATGTAGTCACCCTTTCATGCATTTAGGATGATTCCCCCCTACTAGGAAAACAACAGAAATATTTCCATATGCCCTGAACATATAGGGCAGAACATACATGTTTTTGACTTGTTATGAAACCCAGAAAACCAATGTGAGTCTATTAGGGCACAATCACTTCCTAATAAAATATATTGGGAACTTCTGGGGAAGTTCCTCAAAATTAAGCCCCCATTGCCTAGATAGGCAGCAACATCTATCCCATAAGTAACGTGAAAAGCATCTCTACATTAATATACAAATATCTGCTCTCTAAGAGTGCTGTGTTCTCTCTGCTTCAAGACCCAAAATTATTTTAACTGAAATGCATTAACATAATTCTAATTAAATACATTCTACACTGGGAAAATTACACTGAAATGCATAAAGAGCAGAGAAACATCACATTTTAGCCAAACTTTTCCATTGCCTTCCACAAACTTTACCAGATACACTTTCTTAGGACACATTATCTAGGTAGGGAGTAGAACCTCGTAGTAATAGAACAAGGTAAAAAAAAGTTTCAGAAAGTAAAGGTGATGGAATAAGTATAGAGTACGAGAGACATCACCATTTAAAACAGGCAGGTGGGCAAAGCGACAGCTATAAACGAAACTAAAAGCGCGGGCATCCATCTCACACGCGATGCCCATTCATAAACGCGGGTTGGAAGCTACCTGCCATGTGCTTACAGCCCAGCTGGCGATGTGCTAGACGCGAGCCTCCCGCTCTCCCGGTGAGGACGGCAGGACAAAGGCGGGCAGCGCACCCGCAGCCGGCGGCCCGAGGGAGGCTCCGCGCCCGCGGCTCCCGCACGGAGCGGGGCCGGAGCCGCCCGGAGCCGCCGGGAGAGGCGCGGTCGGTACCGCGGACAGCTCCGCACTCACCGTCCTCATTCTCGTCGAAGACGGGCGCCCTGTGGGAGTGGCCGCCCCCCATGTTATTCCGCGGCCGGCTCCGCATCCCCCGCCGCCAGCATCCCCCCGAGCGGGGCACTGCCCGCCCGGCCCGCCCGGCCCGGCCCGGCCCGGCCGGGGGAGCTCCGCAGGGCTAGCAGTCACCCTGCGACATGGAAGCGATCCGTCTGCCCCTGGCAGAGACCGCTGCTGCCTGGCAGAGAGCGACTTGGCCCTTCTCTCATCGCGGAGGGGCAGGGGAGGGAGGGAGGGACGGAGTTAGGGGAGGAGGGAGGGATGGAGGGGGAGGGAGGAGGAGGCGGAGGTCCTGCTGCCGGTGGCTTTTGGTAAGCGGTAAAAGCTGGATCTACCTGGATCCTCGCGGATCCTCCCTCCTCCGCTTTCCCTCCTCCCAGACCTCCACTGGGGAGCGCGGAGTGCCCGCTCCTGCCCCGGCCCCGGCCCCGCGCCTTGCCTTGCCCTGCCCTGCCCTGCCCTGCCCCTGGCGGCGGTGTCTGATGGGCAGTGGGTGCAAGCCGCTCCTGTCGCCCGGCCGCGCTGGCAGCACCGGGTGCCATCGCTCCCGAGGCGCGGCAGAGGCGGGAGGGCGAGCACTGCCCTGGCCCCAGATGGTTTTTGTTCTGCCTCCCGACTGGGAGAGGGCGTTCATCGCCGGCAGCGCGGAGGGACGCGATGGCCGACCGAAGTTCGCTGAGTTTCCAAAGTGGCAAAAAGAACCAAAGGGAGCTGCTTCTTTCCCTCCCATTCCCTCCCGTTCCCCGGGCGGGGCGGCCCCGGGAGCGCGGCCGGGGCGGCGCGGGCAGCCCGGCCCCGCAGCGCCACCTGCCGGCCGCGCAGGGCAGCCCCAGGCGGCTCCTGCAGGACGGGGAGTGCAGGGGCACAGGTGAATGTGTGAGTGTGAGTGTGTGAGTGTGAGTGTGAGTGTGAGTGTGAGTGAGTGTGTGAGTGTGCAGAGGGCCAGGGTGAATGTGTGTGTGTGTGTGCAGAGGGACAAGTGAGTGTGTGTGTGCGTGTGTGTGTGCGTGCAGAGGGACGGTGAGTGTGTGTGTGTGTGGTGTGTGTGCTTGTATGCATGCGTGTGAGTGTGTGAGTGTGCAGAGGGACAGGGTGAATGTGTGTGTGTATACTCATATGTGTGATTGTGGAGCTGGACAGGGTGAATATGTGTGTGTGTGTACAGAGATGGACAGGGTAAAGATGTGTGTGTATACACGTGTGTGTGTGGCTCTGTGTGCGTGTATGTGTGTGTACAGAGATGGACAGGGGGAATGTGTGTTTGTGTGTGTATGTGTGGAGATGGACAGGGTAATATATGTGCATATATACACGTGTGTGAGTGTGTGTGGGGATGGACACAGGTAAATATGTATATGTGTATACATGTGTGTGTGCAGAGATGGACAGGGTAAAAGATGTGTGAGTGTATGCACATGTGTGTGTGTGAGTGTGGAGATGGACAGGATAAAGATGTGTGCAAGTACACACATGTGAGTGTGTACAGTGAGGGACAGGGTAAATATGTGTGCGTATACATGTGTATGTGAGTGTGTGTGTGTGTGTGGAGATGGACAGGGTAAATATGTGTGTGTAATCATGTGTGTGTGTGACTGTGTGTGGAGATGGAGGTGAACACCAGTAAATATACGTACATGCATACACGTGTGTGTGAGGTGGAGGTGCACATGGGTAAATATGTATACATGCATACATGTGTGTATGTATGGAGATGGACACTGATAAATCCGTGTCCATGTACATGCATACACGTGTGTGTCTGGAAATCATTCCCCTCTAAAAGTGCATTAGGGAAAACTGCCAGCACTGGAAAGGGATTACACGGATCACCTGCCATGTAGCAAACAATGAGAGTTTTCTAGGCTTGCTGTTGATATTTATAGACAGAAATAGCTGTATCGCTCCCTTACAAAAATTCTACCATTAGCAACCTCTGAGTGAAGTAGAAACAATTGTATTCAGCACTTCTTCCAAAGGGAAACAGGTAAAAAAATTAAATGTCTACATTAATACTGTATCCAGGTCAAAGCCTTTGCAGTTCCTCCAGGAGAAACCTGCAGACAGAAAAAAAAATCAAATAGAAGTTGCATTTTTGGCTTCTTTACTGTTACATGGGGAGACAGGGAGAAGGAATAGACGACAGAAACAGAGCATATGTATTTCCGTGTATAGAGGCAGAAAGGCTTTATCATTCTCCTGTAATATTTACCACCCTTCTTTCAGTATTGCTGTTTAGAAAAGCCCAGGAGCAAATACTACAAAGCAGAATTTTCAGTCTCCTTGTATATGACTTTTACCTGCCTTAGTTACTCTCATGACCTGTCTTTGAACCCTACATAATGCTGCTGTAACCTCTCTGGGAAAGGCTGATTAGACCTAAATGAAGTGGATAAGATCCTGAGGTGTGTGGCTGAGAACTTAGAGCTCACAGCTTCTACAAACCCAGAAAATTGATATATTCAGACATGGTGATATTTTTTCCATAAGCAGACATGGACAGATTGTATCACCTGCTGACATCCTTTACTTAAATTATTTGGGTTATCATTACTTCCATGTAAAAACATTTGCAAAATAGGGAAGCTTTCAAAACTTTGACCAGTGATTATTCTTCTAAAATGGAGTCTGGACAGCATGACTTAGTCTTTGTCATTCTTTTGTTTATTACTCACCCATTCAAGGATTTAGTCATCCAGTCAGGAGCAGAAATAACATCATGTTACTGAGTTTGTGTTCCTTCAGCCAGAAGACAGCAATAACACTTAGAAATCACAGAGCTTCAGATCTCTTTTGGGTTACCCAACCAACGTCGTGCTTGATGCTAATCCATTTTCTTTAGCAGGAACAAGGAGGAGTGCACGTAGGTTTCAGCTGACCAGAGTTACCTTCTGCCTGAGCTAAGGGCTTACATCCAATTGTGCCTCAATTCATGTGGAAGTGTTCCAAAGTGGCCTTCCAGATAATGTGAGGAACTGGTTTGTCAGTAAGCCCCAGGGTGATCATTTTACACATGAGAAACTCATCCATAGAATATAGATATGAGGGATGAGCAGGAGCCGTTTGGTATCCCACTGCATGCAGAAAATACAAATTCATTGGAAACTACTTAAAACTGGCTCCAAGAATTGTTCCATTTCTTTTTTGTGCCTGACTTCCTTCACATAGACCATAAGTCTAACAAGTTTTCTGAGCTTACTTTCTTGATTTCATAGGATAAGGCCCATCATGAACCAAAGCTGTTCTAACAATTAACAGAGCAATGAGTTGTATCTATCCATTAATTAGTCACTCCAAATAGACTGGTGGGTCTTTTGGCTCCTTTCTGACAGCTTTGCAATAAATCTGCCCTTGATTTGTGCAAAATTCAGGTTTATGTTTAAACCTCAGCATAGGCTAGGAGGTTAAGACAAATGGCATACTGTGCTCATGTGAAATGTGAAAAATTAACATTTAGTAATAAAGTATTGATGGGACAATATTTTTTTATTAATTGATAACATTATATTCCTCTATAATGCTTGCACCTGAGTAGTGCCAGACATTATCCTTCACAGTCATTTTCTGTTGAAACAGACAAAATAAAAAAAGGATGATCTGACAAGAATTGTTGGGTTTGCTGTTCTGAAAGCAATGTAATGTATTCTTTGCATCAGTGTCTGTGCTCTGAACCAAGATGTGTTTGCATGACACTCATCATCTTCCTGGGAGCATCAGTGTTTCTGCAAGTAAATCAGAAGTTATTTATGTAATGGTGTCCAATGGTGCTAAGCTTAGATGTGTGCTCAGAGCCCAGCCAAGCCTCAAGGAAACCAGTGGCAGTTTCCAGTACCTTTGGCATGGGTAATGTCAAACTTTGGACACATGGGCTGCTTATTCACGCGGTCCTGGGCTCCCCTTTGTCCTTTGCAACCCTGAATGCATGCTAAACTCTGAACAGAGGTATTACCCCAGCATCTTTTTTCTTAAAATATTCAGAGCAATCTGAATTCCAATGTGTTTGCTTCAAATTTAGCAACAACTCTTCAAGAACAATTACTCATATGTTTTTCCAATTGCTTTTGTAAACCAGAAACAAGTCTGAAATTCTTTATCATAACATCATGCATATCAGTACAGCTCTCTGAAAGCCTGACAATTCTCAGAACAATTAAATGTTTACCCTTCTGGGACAGAGATTTCTAAGTGACAAGCAGTTTCTAAGTCTTGCAAGACCAAAACCGAATCAAACTTCTAATGCTTATCCTTTCTCTGAAAAGACAGTCAGGTTTTTGCTTGAGATAAACAAAGTTCTAAACTTAAAAACACTATTTATTTTTAGCAGGTATCTGCTGCATAGCCTATGCTGAAAACACAGCAAGGAAAAAGGACAGTCAAATAGAGCTCTTTTCTTCCCTCTCTTTTCTTTCCCCCTTCCTCCTGCAATCAGCATGAACATCATTTTGAGATATTGTTTTACATTTTCATTTAAGGCCTATGTTGTCTGGCTTAGATTAATCGTGATTTTTTCAGATCTCCATGCAGCGTTAGCTATAAAGAAAATCAAATATGATTACAATCCTTTGCATTATAAAACTTCCCTCAGGGAATTCAGTGGTTTAAAGCCAGTAATTCTATGATTACAGCTTTTGTATTAAAATGCTTCTGATGAGACTTATGGGGTGAGGGTGACCTTACAATTCTTGATTTCACAGCACACCTTGTTGATATGCTAATATTTTTAAATTGCAGACTGTTTACACTGACATTTTTGTGTTTAAATACTACACTGGAGTTAACAAAGAAGATATTAAAATAGCATCTTTTGCCTTTATGATTATGACTACTTTAAGAGGAAAGATGATGGGTTAAAAAAGTCCCCTCCTTGGAAACCAGTAGGATCACCTATTCTATTCTATTCTATTCTATTCTATTCTATTCTATTCTATTCTATTCTAAACTTNCTATTCTATTCTATTCTATTCTATTCTATTCTAAACTTTGCACAGGACTGCAGTAAACTCACTTTGGCTGTTCACTATGTCAGCTGAAGCAGTGGTAAATCTGCTCAAACCCTGTTTCCAAAGCACATATACTCTCCTCTGACCCCTTTCAGATCAGCAGGATGTGCTAAAAGGCAGAACATGCTGAAATCAGAAGAAAAACTTTGTCTTTCCATGGTTTGCTCTCAGAGCATGTCCTCTGCTCATATTTATTTTTGTTTTAGAGAACTTGTGCATTGGGAGTATTTGCTAAAGAGCCAAGCAAGAGGCAAGAAGCTGAAGTACAGTCCAACAGTCTTCTATTCTCTCTTCAGGCACAAGCACTTGCTGTTCCCAAGAAAGGCCAGAGACTCTGCAAATTGACTGACTCCTATTTCATTCCAGATGATTTTGGAGAAAACTCTTTCACCTAAGACTCTAACAAAATAGTGTTAAACCCCTGGAGTTTTATTGAGATTTACTGTGAAAAGCAGTGAGTCTGACTGGCATTGCCTGGCATATCCATGTGAGAGACAGAGTATAAGTTCAAGCATAGGTCAGATCAAAGTTTCCAACAAAGGGTCCAAGCACAGACCAAAGTTTCCTTTACTTTTCCAAGATTAAGACAATGCTGGAAAAGAGTGGCTTAGTTTGGCTTCACAACCTGCTCTCCTAACTGCTCCTTCCCCAGCAGTCCGTCTCTATTCCCCAAGCAGTCCCATCAGTTTAAAGCATAGCAACACTTTTGGACTAATCCCAGTATGGGTGACCAGACATGGATTTGCGTGAGGCTACAAACATCTATTGCCAAGATAATGGAGTATGGAATAAATTCATGGACAAGTCATGCACAATCAAATCTCATGGTCAGAATGTGAGTGTTGCTTTTCCCACCATCCATTTTACAGGAAGGCTGACAGATTTCACTAAGGGTTATTTATAAAAGGCTGTCAGCCAGATCCTGCATTTGCATTGCACCTGTGTGAACACAACACAAAAACACAACACCACAACAGTGACCATTTACTCAGACCTGCTGTATCTTCAGCCTTCTTTCATAAGAGAAAGAAAGTGGTTAATCACAGGTAAGCTTAGGAAATCATAGAAAAATTTACCACCTTTAAAAGGACATAAAGGGCAAGAAGAACAAGGGCACCTGAGTAAGCTATATATTAGAGCAAAACTGGAAAAATTTGTTTGTACAGAACCTAAACAGATTAAGAAGGGGAAGTCGGTTCTGTACTATATCAAATGCACTGGGGTCTTAATAGCAGTAGGTTCAGGGCTGGGCTTCTAGTTAAGTTCTAGTCTTACTTGTCATATATACTTTATCTGTACAATACTGAGATGCCAACCAAGTAATCAAATGAGATTAAATTACCTGTTTGCACAGCAAACACCATTCCAGCACTGGTTCTCTTAAAAGAGCCCCCAACCCACTGGAGTCCCTCAGAAGCTGATTGTCTGTAGAAGGGAAGTCAGCTTCCTGTGCCTCTTCAAGGAGTGAAAAGAAAATGGTTACTGGAATCTAAGATCAAAAGTAATTACAGGTCCAGAATTACTGGCCCTGGTTTGGACATATCACTATTGAGTTGTAGTTTTGCAATTGGCTTCAGTCACAGCCTGATCAGGCCCATTATGCCCTTGTGATTTGACACTCTTATACTGAATCTCAGATTGATAAATCCTAAGCAATTTTCACTGCACTATATAGCAGAAATCACTTTAAAATAGAGAGCATTTTGTTCCTTTGCAGCTTTTACCTGTTTTCTCTGGAATTCAATGTGGTATGCACTATTTATCTCCCTCAGCACAGAAAGAGCATGGAAAACTTGTGAGAGATTATCCTAAGTACCTTCCTTGATATGTCTGAAGTTTTGAAGTCCAGGGTGTGAGAAAGCAAACCCCAATGGTACAGCTGGAAGGTGAGAAACTTGGTGTCATCTCTTTGCAGGATTATGAGTGGCTGTCCTCTTAAGATCCCTGGCAATACTCTGGTCTGAAACAGCTGTGGTGGAACAGAGTCAAGGGATGTAAGACCAAAAAAGTATAACAAAAAGTCAAGAGATTGGTCTTTATTCCATGCAGGAACATGAACAGGAAGCATGGACAAAATATCTTCTGCCTATACAAGTTTTGGAAACAGCCTTTGGTTTTGTGTTTGGGATGTTAAAAAGGAATTTTTCTATGCCTTCTGATGTTGTCCAAAAAAGTGTAGGACAAAAGACTTGGGACACCACAAGACATTGCTTTGATCAACGTACTGCAACACCATGTACTTGAGCATATTCAGCTTGGGCATGAAACTGTGACTTGGGATCTCCCTGTTCCAGCACTCATGGTCTGTGACCTCTACACTCTTCTTTGTGTTTTCACCAGGTGTTCTCATGTACACAGTGCATTTTTTGAAGTGGGCTTTTTGCAGCCTAAGGAAGGGGCAAATGAAAACCTCTGGAGCTCCTTTCCTTGCTTCAGAGAGACAAACTGGTTCCAGCACCTAACACACCTCCTGCCCCTCCCCACAGCTGGGTATCCAAAGGAGGTCACACTGGATCTGTGCTTCCCAGGGCAGCCTGTTCTGCTGTTCTGCTGCTCAGCAGTGCTGCCATTACCCTGTAATAGCTCAGCCTTCTTCTCAGCCTGCACCAGCCCTGTGTGCTTCATGCTCCCCTCAATCTCAGCGGTTTAATAAGTTTATTGCTTAATGATTTTTCCCTTCCTCTCTTCATGTAATATAGCTGTATCAGGAGCACTGGGGATTCTCCATTAATAACTTGTCCTATTGTGTTTTGTCACGTCCTTTCTTGTGACTAGTAATTTATCAGGGGCATTGATTGATGGAAAATTATAGACTTCCCAATCTTTCCTAGCCTGCACTGTGTCTTTCAAGAACTCATAAAGTAGCTCAAGTGATGAAGAGCCCTACTTACAAGAATAGTTAAGAGGCTGCTCTTTTAGAGCTATTACATTTGGGCTATTAAGGCAAAACACTTAAATAGGCGTGCCAGGATGACTTATACCTCTCTTGTTTCTTTTCTTCTCAGGAGTGTAGCTACACATTCTCATTTTGGTTTTGTGTTGCTTTGTTTTTTAATTTGGACATAAAAATCCAAAGCTGCTCAAGACGTGTATTCTCATCTCAGAGATAAGAAAATATAAAATTGTTATTTGAAAACTGAAGTCCCCTGCTGAATTCACAAGATAAAACCATGCAAGTTGAGGAACCATGATGGTTTTGAACACTGGTAGCTGAGAAATGAAAGAAAGAAAAATCAACTGTTCACAAAAGTGGCACCTGGATGAACTGTTATCAACAATAATTGCATGTATAAAATAAAGGAAAACATTAGTTGCTGAGTAAACCATTCCATTTGTGAAAATGTGTCAGAGTAAAGCCTAGATAGATGCATTCATGAATTGTTCAAGTTTGCAGCAGGGAGGGAAAAATTCACATTATAATTTACAGAGCAAGTGTACAAAATTTAAAGGTTGTCACGTGTCTGCTGAAAAAAGAAATGAGAATCTAAGGTTTTATAAGTGTTCTTGAAATTAGCAATTTTATTATTTTGCACTACTTTAATTGCTTAGAGGGTAGAATATAAATACTTGCTGATAATTTTCAGGACAAAAAGCTGAAGAACAACACAGTAGTCCTAAGAAAGATATTTATTTTCCTCTGCTTTGTTTGCTTTGCTCTGCTTCAGATTTAATCAACTCTCTCTTTTCCCTTGTCTCATAAAGAGATTTGCTGCATGTACATTCAGTACCTGCATACAAGACTCTAATCTGTGCAATAGGATGGTGGAAGAGACAAAGCAGGAGGGATAGGCTTAAGTGTGCTGTGCAAGTGAGGCTCAGTGGTGCTTGAGAACTACATGGGTTTGGAAAGTTAGAGCTATGCAATTGCACCTTACGAAAAATAGCAGGAATGATGTATCTGACACCTTGTAATTTACCTTTGGTCACACACAAGCATGGGAAAGCATTTTGCTGCTCGTTGCTATTACATTTACTGGAATCATATCCAATTAACACAAGAGCCCAGCTCTCTGTCAGAACCTTGTTATAGAGGCAAAGTCATCTCCAATCTCTCTAAAATATACTTCCATGAACCCACTGAGCTCCTTTACCATTGTCATAACCATGCATTAGTTTAATTTAAAAAAATGAGGCTAATAAAGCTTACATGGAGGTTTGTTGGTCTTCTCAGCCCTAGGATTTCCCTCAAGTGAAACTGCTGCAGATGTCCTGGACAAACATGTCCCTAGGACTGTGACCATGTGCATTTTTGTGCCTCAGCGCTGGCTGCATTGACATTGCTGGTTTGGTTTGACACAGGAGTGCACTTTTCAAGCAACCCTCACAGCTGAGTCAGTCCAAGCCTGGATTCCTTTGGGGTCACCAGACCCAGAAGGTGCCTGGCAGGAGTGCACCCTGTGCAGCCTGATGGTACTGGGCACCAGGAGGGAGGCCATCCAAGTGACCCCCGAAACACACACACGGTATGGATACTACAGCCTCAGCACCAACTCTTTCCCACTCCAGATCTGGTCCAACAGTGCTGATCTGACTGCTAATATAGACACAGAAGACATCTCCAGGCTCTAAATGTTACAGCCCCTGTTTCATTACTTTTTTTGCCTCCCTTGGCCCTTCCAAACCCCCACCCGCAATGTTTCTGTCATTATCATGAATATGAAGCAACATGTCATCAGACCAATTGCAGAGTTTATCTGTTCTTTCTTCCTTCATTCTTTCTCTAAAAAAAGGAAAATAATGTGAAAATGCATCTTATAGAAAATAGTGAATAAAACTCTTTTGTTATGTACAGTCACAAAAAGCATTTAGTTCTATGTTGCACTTCAGCTTATTTCAATTTACATTCAAACAATGATTGAAGGAGAAAAATGTGTAAAAGTACGAGGAGAGGCAGCCTATTTAGAGTCCTCAGAGCCGTGCATGGGTGCAGGGGATGAGCAGACCACAGGCAGACACATCAGCTGTCCCTGGGAGCCAGTCAGCTGTGAGAAATGAGTTTGGCTCCTGGGGGGACCCTGCAGGATAACACACATTCACAGCAGCAATTTTTTTCTTGTTAAAGTAGAATTGGACACCCAGTTTGGTTCAGTCATGCTTGGTTAGGAAGGGGAAGGAGCTCTTTCTACACAGACTAGTCAGAGCACAAGGGGAAGATTTGCTCTGCTCATGCTCTCTGGGGTTTTCTAGGATTCCAAGTATATGTAGCTCTGCATCATTGATTTGATGCAGTTGCGAGTCCTTATAGTGTGAAGAAATTCCTTATTATTCTGCATGTTTATTTTATTCAGATATTATAGCACTGTTTTCCTCTGGAAAAATCTGTGTGATGGCATAGTTAAATTCAGGAAAGAAACTTCTGTCAAAGTTTAAATTTACAGTAAAATAATGCTTTTAAAATAGCTTAATGTTGGCCTTTTTATGCCTTAAAATAATTTTATAATTAAAGATTAATTAAACTTTTCAATAGGTATAGGTCTATTACAGTGTCATTTTATATGTCTGATGTTCTTCTGACTTTTCTGGACACCATTGCTCAGGAAAGAAGAAAAAAAAGACAACCAACACTGAATGGGGATCCAATTTCTCCTGTCCTCATACAGAAATGAAATTCATGACAACTTGGTCTAGATTTTAAGGCTTTTCAGACTACTGTAACCTTCAGCGCTCTTCACCCTTCAAACCTGTTTATTTTATATCTTTCCTGAATTCTTTTTTATCTTCCTGGACTCTTTCATGAAAGGGAATAAAGAGAGGAAATAGTACAGTAACAAATACACAAAATTTTCTACAACTGGTGACACAATGTAATATGTGGCTCTTATATGAGTTTTATGATTTTTGCCTCCCTTTAAGGATGTTTAAAAATGGCTTTAGAGTACATATGTGGGAATCGTGGCATTTATAGACAATTATCACTCCTGTTAGAACCTTAAAAATGGATCTAGCTTCCAGGAGGGTCCTTTTTTATATAAAGGTGTTTGTCCCTTCTGCTTCTGAACAAACATTCATGAGCGCAGAGTTACAAACGTTGATGCTCAGCAGTGACTGCCAGCTGCCACATCCATCCTTCTGCCTTTGTGTGTATTTTCCATAAGGAAAGCCCCACTGCATCTTCAAGATGGAAAATGAGCCTGAAGTAGTGATGTAAATGGTGAACTGGAAAGTAAGGAATTGAAGAAATCATGGCTCCTGCTTCCAGTACTCTGAAGACAAAATCTGATTAGCGTCACTGAAGGCAGCTTGTGAAAATTGTTCCATTTGGTATCACAGTTCCCAAAAGTGGGAGTCCCCTCATGTCTCCTGAAAAGCACGAGAACTTTTCAGGTCAAAGAAGTGTGATGTTCACCCTGCAAAGGGCTTTACCCCTCAGCCTGGAGAGGAGAAACTGCAGCAAGACCATGGGAAGGAACAGAAGCTCCTGCCGGTAGGCAAAGTGCAAATATTTGGGTCCCTTTTCTGCAGAAGGAAAATGTTTAATCTTGCTTATCTGGTTTGTTTCAATTCTGTTTGTAGCCTTTGTCTTGCTGGGCTGGGAGAGGGTGATTTGTGATTTGGAGCACATTTGTGTGCCTGAATGAAGTCAGAGTGTGCTTGCTTGGAGGGAAATGTGTTACTGCTTCTTGCTGCGACACTGCTGCTATTGATTGAAAGGAGCCTGCTGTGCCTTATTGCTAAAATTACAGGAATCTTCAATAGACCAACCAACAGCCCTTGGAGGGGCATAAAAAACCCAGAAAGGAAAATGTTGATATAAAATTATGTTGGTGGTGAAGTTTGTTGATATTAACTGTTCCTGCTATGAGCCCAAAAGTGACCTTTTCTCACACAGGGTGCTGGAGCTTGTTCCAGGAGAAAGCATTTGAGAGTGCGCTCACTAATGAGGATTTTCCAGAAATCCAGGCAGTTTCTTGTGAGTCATCTCCCAAGAATGGGGTGAGAGTGCTAGGGGCCAAGCACCCCAGCTCATGCTGATCTGCTGTGGCCCGTGGGCATGGCAGCAATGTGGGAGCAAATATGTGCTCTTGCTGGTTTCAAAGCAATTTGGTTTCAGTTGATCACTGAAAATTAATAGACCAGAAAACATCTCATTTTCTTAAGAATTGCAGGACTGTTTAGAAGGCAGCATGTGCAGAGGAGTCAGAATACACCTCCTATTCTGCACTGATCAAGGGAAAAATGAGTCTCCAGCAATATCCATTCTAGTGTGTGGACTCTAGGTGTGTGTAGTTACTCAAGCACTCAGTAACCCAATTATTAAAGGTGCTTTAAAAGCTGCCTTTGAAACTGAATATTACACAGGAAAGAAAAGGAGGAAAAATTGTAAAAGTTGGAGTGAAATATGGTGAAACAATCTGTGAATTTATTTTTGGTTTTGATTTACATGCTACCTGTACCTAAAGAGGTGTGGTATGTTCAGCTAGTGAATAGATACATTCCAAGCCAGTGGCATTGTGTATCCTTGAAACACATCTGAATGCGTGTTTTCTTCCTATATTTTGTGAAAACATTTATTTTCTTGCCAAAAAGACCGGAAATTATTTTTAGGCGGCATTGAACACACAGCTCATACTTGCTTGAACACACAACTTGTGTTTGCTCTCTTGCTTTATTCAGTGCAGAACTCGCTGGTCATTTAGCACCATGATTGCTTGTCCATGGTTCATTCTGTGCTCTCCCACTTCCCATGCCCTCAGGGTTTTCATCCTCACTCCCAGACAGACACCAGCTCACAATATTTCATTTTCAGCCCTCAGTGTCATCAAGACTGAAGCCACCACAGAGAAGCAAGCAACTCTCAAGCATGTGGCACACACAGTCCAGTGGCTGGCACTGGACTCCTCTGTCCAGTGCCAAGTGAACCTCCATTAGAGAATTATGGACGTTAAAATGACAGGAATTGAGCTGAGGCTTTCTGAAGCTGAATACACAAGCTGGAGCAGGATAGCCAAGTTCTTGGGGCTGTGAAAGCTCTCTGCTCTGTGATGTGCTAGTACAAAGGAACAATTTGGGTTTTGGGTTTAAACCCAAGCAGAAGAAACTGTTTGCAACGACTGACACAGTCAATGTGCTATTCATCCTAAATATTGCCAGATGAAATAAACTCCAAAAGCAGCATTTCTTCTTCTAGGGAGAACTGTTGGAGGATGAGCTGGCCAGACTGAAAATCCCATGTACACAAAACCCCCAAATCAGTTACAGACTTTTTCAGATGTATGTATGCGCTCTTGGAAGGGAGAGAAATTGGAGAACCTTTTCAGTGTGCTACCTCAAGAGGGAATGATTCATTGATGCCAGTAGACACAACAGTGAGAAATCCACCATATTAACAGAGACATTTTTCATGTATTGATTTCATGAAACAAATGTTAAGCAGGCATGCAATTGCCAGACAAGAAAATACATCGTTACTAATGGACTGTAGGGAAACAACCTGTGGAGAAAAACGGCAGTAGGTTTAACAGAGAAGCGTGCAGAGGTTACAGCGAAGTTCTGTGACCCAGAGATCATCTTTTCACCACATGTTTACACAGCTTCTAGCTCAGTAGGAGTCTTGATCTATGGCTTTGCCCCCTAAGCTGTAATCCATACAGCAGTGCTAACAGCACGTGTCATCTGGAAATTGGCCTCCAACCCTCAGCAGTGTAGTAGATAATGGCATGAAATGTCTTCTTATTCTGTGGTTCAGGTATCCTCTAGTTACACTAACAGCAGATTTCATTCCCTCACTGGAGGCTGTGAGCCAACAGGCAAAAGGAATTTTTGTAAAAAGCATGCATAAACAAAAAAAAAAGGGAAAAATCATTATAGTTCCTAAGGCATCTATGCTTCAGAAGGACCAATGGCCACATGATTTATTAAAGAAGATTCTGCATTATGCATTAAAAGCTCCGGCACAGAGTCCACCTAAGCATAGCTCACTTGAGTAGGTAGTTGTACACAAGTATTTGTCCGTAACGTTTTCTGTGTATTTTTTATGCTCTTGGCACACACAAGCACACAGTTTCAAGTCAAAGGGTGCCCTTACTGAATCCACCAGCAGGCTGTGAACCTTGAGCTGTGCCCCAAGAAGAACACCATCATCTTATAATCAGTGTCCTCTTTGAATAAAAGGTCAGCATCTGATGCTGGTCTCTAACACAGCTGAAGACCTTTCAGGGATTGCACTGGGAATTCAAGTAATTTATACACCAATTCTTTGCCAAGAATCTCTAAAGGTCAGCGGCCTAACCCAAAATTATTTTGTATTTCTTCTAAGAATATAGTTGTCACATCTACTGTATAACGTTAGCTTAAGCACCAGAATAATTTGAAGGGGAAAGAAACACCCTCATTTACTTTAGTCTTATCCTAGTTTTTAAGTATCTGCTTTCTAATTACTAATAGAATTCCAATAAACTCATTTGCTAATAAATGATGGTGTGTACAACACTGCCCAAAATACTTATAAGTTATTTTTATGCCTAAAATTTTATACCTTTAAAACTTTATGCCTACCTAGCAGTGATTTTTAGTAAAAGAAGCTACAACATCCATTCCAGAGCTTGTGACGTTTTCACCATGAGTGGAGTAATTTTTCTGTATCACTGCAGCATCTGGCACCTCTTGGCCTTTGTTCACCTAAGACAGGACCATGCAGCTTCTGGCTCTTCCTCTGCTGCCCTTGGGGAAGCTGTAATGGAGGGAACCCCAGGAGAGAGAGTCCTTGAACCCAGTGCCATGAGGGGCTGTGATCTTCTGGGACTTTGCCTGGATCTGGCAGGACAAGTGTATCTCATGGTTTGTCCTCATGCTTGGTCATCTGAACCATATGCAAGCAGCCCACAAATCCCTGGTGACTTTAGTTCCTGTGATCAGAATCTACCCCCCAAAAAATATTAAGTTAAATAAATAAAAATCTTGATAAATAAAATTCAATTAATAGCGAGAGAGAGAGATGTGTTAAATAAACCAAAAATTAAAGCCCTAGAATATAATAGAATTTCAGAGAGGCTCTGGCCTAATAGCAGATCTGTTTCAGGGCTGAAGCCAAGTCCTAAGTGAGGGTGAGACTCTGATAGTTTTAATCAAGTTACTGGATCAGTTGTCCAGTTCCTGACACCAGCTGCCAGCATCTGGCTCCACTCAAGAATAAAACTTGATTTTTCTGATAGCTCTGCCTTGGGTGAGTGAAAAGAGAAGAATGCATGAAAGAGTAATAATTCATACATATATGACTTCTCTTACCTCCCGCCTTGCACGATTCTCCTCCAGAACCACATACTGTGCAGCCAACTCTGACTCATGACAACAATCACCACTCTCCATCTCTCTGACATATGGCAGAAACAAGTGCTGGATATGCAAATATTTTTTTCCATGTTCTTTTTTTTCTTTTTCCCACTCTGACACGACCAGAGGATATAGGGCTGTCCTTGGACAGTGCTGCATGTGTTCAGAAAATGCCTATGTTGGTCCACAGCCCAGCTGGTAAAAACAAAGAATGTGAAAACAAAATTCAACATGAGCTGAAGTTCAGATTCCAGACCCAGGACTGGTTTGTTTTCTCTTCAAGCTTTGAATTCTTCTAATAGAGGGCCTGTGTGTGTGTATGTGTGTGTGTGCGTGTTGTTTGGCTTCAATATTTCCTGGAGGAATGTGTCCACACAGCTAAACAAAATACCTCCCTGGGGGCAGCTTGGGCTTCACGGTCGCTGCAGCACAGAGAGAAAATTTGATTTTACAAAGACAGAAATGGAGTACATCCTGCCAGGGTATAAGAAATGTCATGCTTGACATCATTAATGGTCAAATGATAAAATCGAAAAAATAGTATTTTCCTTCAGTGCATTTAGATCAGGTGCCTTGAAACCTTGTCTATGTCTTTGGGAAAATAATGGGAGATAGATACATAAAAATAATCAATATTTTCCAGCTATAAAAGGACTATGGTCAGACACCTTTTCCAAAATGCTCTTATATGCCTTGTAAGTTGTTGTTTTGGTTTTTTTTTTCCCTGAGGTTTGGTCTGTTAACAAAGAGGTGTATTAAACACAGATGAACAAAAAATCTGCTCAGAACTTTTCCTCGTGCTTGCAAATGCTGATTTGTCTATGGGGCTACTCAGGCCTGACACCAGGTCTCCCTCAATGAAGGTTCAGCTTCCTCAAAGAACAACAAATACATTTAGCCTTTTCCTAGCAAGTTCAACATTTGATGGAAAGGCTTAGAAAATGCAGCTCACTGAAGAGTTTTTTTGTTCCTACTCCTATCAAAGCATAAAGCTAAACAGAGCTGGTTTATTGGCATCAAGAACGGACAGAGTGTGTTTGGAAATGTAACACTTCTTTGAAAAGTGTGTGTAAAGCAGAATCAAAGAGTCTGCTTTGATCACTTTGATACTTTCCTGAATGTGTTTGGTTTCTTTGACTCCATTTGCTTCATTTCTCTTTGGTGTCAGAGAGACAATGGTGTGGACAATGCTATCATTCTCTGCCCAGTGCATTATTACAGAACTCATGTACCTAAATTATGCAGTAGGGAGAATTGGAACTGTATCTTTTTGATGTGAACAAAGTTGATGCCAATCTTTTTTGTTAGCCTATATTTAATGAGTAAAATGGGTTGATGTTGTGTGTGTAGCAGCTGCTTTGCTGCCTGTACATGTGCTTTTCATGTTCCCCAGGAGCAGAACCAGCCTTTCTGAGAGCACCCTGTAGCTGCACAGTGCTGCTGGCACAGCGCTGAAAATGCTCCATTCAGAGCAGGTGGGACAACTGTCCTCCCCTGGCCAGGGCATTGTCACGTCCTGCTCTGGGCTGGACTCCAAGGCCTCCAGCTTCTATTTCAGGCAGCTGTGAGGTCTCTCCTAGAAAGCCATGGACCATTGTCCTGTGCCTCTGCAGCTTCAATTCTCACCTCAGACAAAGAGATAGCTACTGTCAGCCATCAAGGCACAGAAGCATAGTTCCAGCTTTGCCTGGGCTCTCCAGTCTCAGTGTTCCTGACCTTGGGAGGCTGGGATGTCTGTGCATAGTGAGCTGCAGGAACACCTCCCTTTCCATCCCCTACTACAGAATTCCCAGCAGCAGCCATGGCAAAATGGATTGTAAGCAAGGCAAGCTGTGATGGGCACGGAGTGCCCAGAGCTGGCCTTGGCAGGAGAGCAGGGCAAGGACCCAGCTGTTGGAAGAGTAACTGGGGTGACAAGGAAAGAGAGCTAGAAGGGAAATATGGATGTGCTGTCCCAACTTTCCCATACACTGAATGTTCTCACTGTTTCTTTCTGCACCCCACACAACCTGAATTCACCCTCCACAACTAGGGGTGGCCAAAAGTGGCCAATGTGCCAGATGACCAGATCCCTGCATTTGTACTGACGCCAATATCTCCTTGTCCCTGCTGGCTGTAACTCCTCTGACACATCCTAAGATTAAATTCACCTATTTCATGGCAATTCTTACAAGTGGCTAATATTTATCCCATGATTAATGAGCAAGTATGTAGTAATTAACAACGTTTTTTTTACATCCTCCATAGTCAACATATAATGAGTTCTTGCACTACAGTAGAAATTCTATGTGAAATCTCATGGACCAACACATAGTGTTATTGGATTTGATTCTTTCCATTAATCCAGTCTCTAGCTATCTGCTTTTTATTTCTGATCATTTATGTTGATACAGACTCCTAAATGTTTACATTAAGTCAGTGGAAGAGTATATGGTAATACTTGCCACAAAGATAGATTGTGATTAATATAGATTAAAACTTCAGCTGTGCGTCTTTGTGTTACCAGGAAGTCATTATTTCACACAAGCTGCTTGGCTACAAGGTGATGAGTACATTAAGTCTGGATAATTTAAGATAAACAGACATGGTTTTCCTTTAGTATTTCCTCAAGATTAGTGGGGAATTGGGAATGCTCTTTCCCTCTTGTGCACCCACACATGCTTTTACCCTTTTTGGGCCATTTAGTTGAGAAACAAAGAACATTTAAATTTTCCCTGCAGACTTTAGCGTGACTTCACTCTTGTGCATTCTATATATATGTATATCAGAAGGACACTTTACATTTCAAAAGCAACAGTTCTCAGTTTTTTGAAGACAGCTGCTTATTTCAAGAGAGCTTCTCATTTGCAAGGGTAGCCTCAGCTCTCAGCAAGAGACATCACTGCAGCGATATAACTAACTCTCATTGCTGATAACATTGCTTTTTGTCCAAATGCAGTTTGCCTAGTTTTCAGCTTGGGAAACTTCTTTAAATTCTCCAGTGACTTTGCCAGCTAGAAAACAACAGCATCAGAGTGTGAATCACACCATTTCAATGGGCTGATTGTGAAATAAATATGAACAGGAACAGCAGGGGGTAGCTTTTCTTTAGCAGTCACAATTTCCTTTTCACTATATGCCCTTAAAATGCCCAGGCAGACCATTAGCAGAGGGGAAGATTGATAGAATTGCATTTACATCTTAAATCAGGCCAAGTTCTCTCTTCCCCAGCCACAACCCTTCCAAAACATCAAACAAACAAACACAAGACAACAAAACAAGAAAAGCTGCAGCTAAATAGAAAGAGGAAAATAAATGTTAATTTGATTAGCCTTCTAATGGAAATTAGCCTAATGGTCCAAAATTAAAAGTATAGATGTTTAAGACTTTGGCTGGTTCTACACATGAAAGACATGGCACTCCAACTAGAGTGATCCTTCATTCAAAATATTTCTCTTTGTGCCATCCCTCAGTGCTTTCCTCACTACATTACCCAGCTGTAATGTGGTCTCACTTTTGTGTCACTACTTCTTGTTTCTTTTGGGAATAATTATAAACCAAAAGTTTATAAAACTGTGAGAGTAAGTAGCCACCTCTGCTGAGGAAGGGCCCTGAGGCAGCCTTGGCTCTGCCACCATCCAGGTGGTGACCATGGGCACACATCCCTGGCCTGGCACCTGCTGCCCTGGGCTCCCCACGGCGCTGCTCATCCCAGGGCTGGCTTAACCCAGAGCTGGGAGCTCTCTGGGAAGCTGCCTGAGAACAGCCCTGCAGGCAGGAGGGGCCTGTCCAGCACCTTGTCCTTGCAAATGTTCTCAAAACTACCTGTGAGGATGACAGGGTGTTGAAGATTGCAATGCAAGATGTTTTCCATTGCCCTCTGTATGGCAGATTACCTTTGTCAAGCGGGCAGTTTGCCTTATCTCTCTCTTTGAGTGACCACAATCACTCCTCCCTTAGGAGGGGACATCTGCTGATAACAGACTATGGAATGTCGCTGCATGGCTGATAAGAACTAAAACATCCCATTGGGAGATGTGAGCCCAGAGGGAGGAGCCAAGCATTGCTACCCAGATATAATCCAGAGGTTTTTGAGACACCNCCCTTCCCTATTAACGAACTGCTATTTCCTGCTCCCATATTTTTTGCCTGAAAGCCCCTTAATTTAAAATTTATAGCAATTGGGAGGGGTGGGGAGGGTTTACATTCTCCATTTCAGGGGAGGTTCCTGCCTTCCTTAGCAGACTCCTGTCTTTCCAAACCAAGACACAGGGCAATCTCTAGGTGTACCCACCACAATCTCCAGCAAGACCCACCACAAGCTCCAGACTTATGCTCATAGCAAACTATCAGCTGTACCATGTATGTATGCAGCTACACTCCATGTATCCTCAACTCATTCTCTCCTTAGTCATTCCACTTCAATAAAACCAAACTAAAACCACACTTGTAGGGACACTTAGTCATCTGGGAACACATGCAATATGTGATTCAGAAGCAAAAGAGGTCCTTTTTCTGTTTTATTTTTATCAAAAGAATTTAAAACAGAAATGCTTTACAGGTTTAGGTGGCAATTACATCTGAAACACAGTCTTGCTGTTAACACCAGTTTCTGACATTGTCTGGTATTTAGTTTTCATTTATTTCAAGGCAAGCTGGCAGAACCAAAACACAATTACTAAGTTTATGGATTGTTTTAAAAATAAAATGAACCTCCATTCATTTTCATCACTTCTGGATATTAGCAAGTAGAGTAGATCCTCAGCTATCCCCCTCTATTTTATACATTCATATTCCTTAGAAGAGTATTTGTACAACACATTTGTCACATCATTTGGTTTCAAGAGACTGACAAAGCTCTGAATCTGTGTTGTGTCACCAACTCACAGGACTCCAAAGGTTTCTCTGTGAGAAACAAGAAATAATGTGACTGATTTACTCTTACTTTGGCTTCAGGGCTTTTGTGCTGCTAAGGCCAACTGAACTGAACAGGTTTTAATCTAAAGTGAGAATGTGGATCCACAGGAGTCTGTGACTTGTGTTACTGATTTCAGAGATGGCAGGATTTCTTCCGCTATGCTTAGTTATAAAACCTGAAAGCCATGTTCAGGAAGAAAGCATAACTAGGAAACCTGATGCATTGTGTGGACTTGTACTTTGCCTTCTCAGCCAGCTGAGATGAGAATTTATGTTACCTTGCAATTGCTGGAAGTACTGCTTGTATCCAGAAATACACACAACAGCACAAGCTATGACATTTGCAGTTTTCTAGGCAAGAAAAAGTAGAAAACTGCCTGCTAGCATGCTAAGCAGCTACTAAAAATCTCTCATGTAGGCAGTGGTTCAGCAAAGTCTCTTTGGATTCTTGTTTGGCTTGGATTGGATTGTTATACAGAGCTGCACTTTCAGTCTCATCAATTTTTCTTTCAGTGACATAATTGTTCTGAAAGGTGCTGCAATACCAGTCCTAAAAATTAAAGTCCCTCATCTCCTTGCATATTAACCACAGAGTAGACAAGAGCTCCTTGGAGGGACAGCAGAGAGCTTAGACCATGCATTTTTCACCATCTGAATTCCCCAGGGGGCTTGTATCAGGGACAAGTTTGGTAGATGAATACATTTATTTCTATCACCTCCAGTGCACTCCTTGGTGGCTGACATAATTTTTCATCAGGAGGGTAATCAGGGAGGGTGGGAAGATGACCAGCAATAAGACCTGGAGCTATCTGCCACATTTGCATGTGAGACAGAAAGAGAGAGAGAGAGAGAGAGGAGGATGGAAGGCAAGGCACAGCAGGAAAGTGTGAATAACTTGAAATGCTGTAAACAAGAGCAAGGCTCCCTCCTTGAAACCCTGCTATTGTAACCCCGACTGCAGTGGTAATAAAGAATGGTGTTCCCTTGGGGTAACTCACACAGGAGTGGTCCCAAAGCCCAGGCAGGGTCCAGACAAGGCACTTGTGTGTTCCTGGGACAAGGCAGCTCTGCCTGAGCCATGGCCAGGGAGGGAGGCAGGCTGAAAGCACCACTGTTATTTCACTGGAGAGGTCTGCAAGTTACTCCAAGCTAAAATTGACTTTTCTTAGCGAGGCGGTGAAGGCTTAAGCCTCTAAATCCTGCATTACTTGAATCAATAGGCCTTGCAGTCACTGAAAAGAGTATCCCTGACAAGGCTAAACCACATAATCTCCGTCTCCCTGGTGCTGATGGCCAAGTTCCCACAGTGTCTCTGGGAAATACCATTATCCCATCATGGAGACAGCAGCCAGCACAGAGACAAGCTGGGCAATGCCTGCACTGCAGTGACAGACACTAGTGTGGACATCTCTGTGCTGTCCTGGGCTCTGCCATCCTCTAGAGCACCCTGTGCCCTCTGGGTGCTGCTGCTGCTGCTGCCTGAGCCCCTGCTCTGCTCCAAAGGCAGGTTGGACACTGCCTGCAGAGAGGGCTGGTCAGCACAGACAGTGCAAATGTAACCGGTCTGAAGCAGCACAGGGAAGTGATTCCTGCTCCCCAGCTCTGCTGGGCTGTCCTGTCTCTGCCCTGGACCACAGGACTCCCCATTTCCATATGCTTTCCTTCAGGGAAAGTACCTAGTGCCAGGTTTGTGCCAGCAAGGCCAACAGATTTCAGGACACCTACTCTCTGACCCAGATGGCTTTACCTGCTTCTATAACTGTTTTATGTAAGAATAGGCTATTGGGCAGTAGCATTAGTTTCCTCAATACATATGTAAATTTTTGAAAATAACAATAACAGGAAAGAAAACAGAAGCCTGTGCCACTGAGTAAGCAAAAAGGACTTTTGCTTAATTATTATGGGGAAAGGGCATTGCAACACCAGCCCAGAGACAGCTCTGAGACCCTGCCTGCCTTGCCCACTGCTCACAGCTTGGCCACACCACACAGATCACCAGCAGAATCTTACTGCTACCAAGGAAGAGAAAATAAAACAAAACACATGGGATTAACGCCAGCTTCAAATGCAGGCACACAGTGCTGCCACATCAGGCTTCCCTCTGTGCCAGGAAAGTGCCAGCGCTGTGCACCAGCACCCTCAGACTCAGGAAAATGTGAGGCTGCACAAACCCTGCACCAAATTCCAGCTGATGTTTATGGAAAGCCTCAGCAAAGTGTTCTGTTGTACAGCAAGGAAAAACATGACAAACAGATGAGACCCTACCAAAAGGCCAGGTTTTCCAAAAAGTCTTGTCCTGAGGTAGAAGCTTGCAAAGCAGTTAATTCCTGCTCTGAAGCAAGAAGTGGCACCTTCACCACAGCCAACAGCTGAGTCACTTTGGGCTTTGAGGTGCTGCTTAAATACACAGGGCTTCCTCTGTTTTACTGGTTTTATGTTCTACCTTTTCTATTTTTCAATATAATCAGAAATTCATTTCATGAGGTGTCTCATGACAGCCTCCAACAATTTTAAAATCAACATTTTCACTAAGCAGGTGGATTTTGGTATTAAGAAATCAGCAACTTGCAAGGGCTTCTATCAAAAGTTGGCGGACACCCTGTAGACTGCTCAAACATGGGAGGAATTTCTGGCTGCATAGTGAGTCCCTGGACTTTTAGAAAAATATTATTGTTTGAGTTTTCAGTAAATTAGAAACAAAAAGACAACATAGTCAAATTTTTCTTTTAATAAAAATATGTCATTTTTAATAAAAATGACAGTTACATAACTGTAGGCTGTAACATTGTAGGCTTCTAAGTTTCTTCTCAGCCCATGTGTCTGCTTTTGCTGTGGAATATTCCTGATATAAGAGTAAATAAATGCACTGTGAAGAGCACTCAGAGATGTGGTGACATCCTCAGCTTCAAGAGTTAAGGCAAAACTGTGAGAGTGGTCCTGAGCCCTTGAAGCCCCATGCTCACTGAAAGAAGAGCATGATAAAGATGTGTCTGTGCTGGAGATATCCACAGGGTGGTGGTTATAACAAATATGGAGACTCTGACTGACTCCTGCTGTGCTCCCTCCTAATGCCAGCCTGAGCATTGTCCCACAGACTGGAAGGGCTGTAAACAGCAGCATCTCCACAGAGGCAATCCTGAGGCAAATTTTGACTATAATATATTTTGATCCTTTCCCCCTTCCCCTCCTGTAGCTCTAAATTCCATTTCCATGTCCATTTTGAATATTGCCTCTAAGAGGCTGTTAGCCTTTGTGAAGAACAGCTTGTGTTTCCCTGTTAAAGACCTTCTCTGCCCAAGGCAGGGAATGCACCAGAATTAATAAGTGGCTTTGCATAAATGACTGGATAAAAACAGTCACTGAAAAGATTCTGGAGTTTCAAGGGCTTTGGTAGCTGTGTATCTGGCTCACAGATGTGCCAGGTGCCTCAGACTGAAAGGACTCCCAGTGCCTGGTGTCACTTGCAAGTTCTCCTGAAGTCACCACTGAGCTTCTTAGAGAAAGAAGAAATTATTTACTTGTACCTGGACCATAAATTGAATGCACTCAGAGATCAAGGATAATCTTGCTGATGAGCTACAAATAGAAATAACTGAGAAGAACGTATTTGTCTTTGTTTAACTGAGTTGCAGATTCTGCATGCTGAGATAGGCAGTAGTGCTGATGAGATACTGGATATTGGAAAATACTCATTTGGGTCAGAGTCAACTATGCAAGTAAATCTGGCCCAGGGAAAAGATATGGGTGAGGAAATTAAATTCCAGTACTTTGTGTTTTTTCAGGGAAAAAAAACCCTACTGTTTCTGAGGGTAGCTGAGCAAAACTCTCACAGCAAATTGTCTCAGCAATGTTTCCTCTTCACAAAATAGCTATTTGGGGTAGGGTTTTGTTGTGGCTTTTTGGGATTTTTGTGTGTGTGTGTGTTTTGGGGTTTTTTGTGTTTTTGTTTTTGTGTTGGGATTTTGTTTGTTTGTTTTGTTTGGGGATTTTGGTGGGTTTTTTTGTTGTTGTTTTTTGTTGTTGTTGTTTGTTTTGGGGTTTTGTTTGTTTGGTTTGATTTGTTTTGTTGGTGGTTTGCTTTGGTTGGGTTTTGGGGGGAGGTGGTTGTGGGGTTTTTTGGTGTTTTTTTTTTTGTTGGTTGGGGTATTTTGCTTTTTAAATTTGATTCAGTGTTTTAGTGAAGCCTGGATCCAGTCTTTTCTTTCCTAAGTCATCCTTGGCAGCAGCTGGGTTGCTGACTTGTAGTGCTGGGAGACCATTTATGCTGTTCAGAAAACTGCTGTTCTGGCAGAGCAGAACATTTCAGCAGCTTGCCAAACATGGCTGTGATCAAGGATAATATTTCACTCCTACCTTCAGCTAATCTTTACAGCAATGAGATGGTGATTAGGAGTCTGTTTCTTCCCCAGCAGGGCTCCCAGGCAGTAGGATCCTCTCCTTGGACGTGCACCAGGTAGCTGTGTCTCNCTTCACCACAGCCAACAGCTGAGTCACTTTGGGCTTTGAGGTGCTGCTTAAATACACAGGGCTTCCTCTGTTTTACTGGTTTTATGTTCTACCTTTTCTATTTTTCAATATAATCAGAAATTCATTTCATGAGGTGTCTCATGACAGCCTCCAACAATTTTAAAATCAACATTTTCACTAAGCAGGTGGATTTTGGTATTAAGAAATCAGCAACTTGCAAGGGCTTCTATCAAAAGTTGGCGGACACCCTGTAGACTGCTCAAACATGGGAGGAATTTCTGGCTGCATAGTGAGTCCCTGGACTTTTAGAAAAATATTATTGTTTGAGTTTTCAGTAAATTAGAAACAAAAAGACAACATAGTCAAATTTTTCTTTTAATAAAAATATGTCATTTTTAATAAAAATGACAGTTACATAACTGTAGGCTGTAACATTGTAGGCTTCTAAGTTTCTTCTCAGCCCATGTGTCGACTTTTGCTGTGGAATATTCCTGATATAAGAGTAAATAAATGCACTGTGAAGAGCACTCAGAGATGTGGTGACATCCTCAGCTTCAAGAGTTAAGGCAAAACTGTGAGAGTGGTCCTGAGCCCTTGAAGCCCCATGCTCACTGAAAGAAGAGCATGATAAAGATGTGTCTGTGCTGGAGATATCCACAGGG